>NW_019292749.1:36061-48333 GCF_000500325.1 Leptinotarsa decemlineata
ACCAAGTATTAACGAACAATTGCGCTTGAATAAAATAGTTCGTAATAGTACAGAATTACCAATTGAATTTCGAAATTGAGAATTGATAGAATATCCCACTCTGAATGATTCAACTCGTCACACTTGGTCTGTAAAAACTTCAATTCAATTAGAAAGTCCTCGACACATAATTATTGCTTCAATCATTGTAACTTGACAAATGTACGAGTATTTTTGAATTTCTCTACCAAGATTTAAATTTGGATTTCGATTCAAATCGATTTGCATCACTATATGAAATGTTTGCTAATTTTCAAGAAAGCTATTTTCACATTCAAACAAATCAGCCAATATTTAACCCGAAAGAATTCAAAGACAAAGCTCTGATTATTCATATCGACTGTTCTCATCAAAAAGAAGTCATTCAGAGTGGATCTGAGTGATATTAAATGAAAAAAAAAATCTATTATAATCCGTTGAATAAAATAGTGCGAAAATGAGTGTCAGTCAGTCAGTCAGTTTATAATGTTAGTTCAGTAAAGATGTAGACTAGTTCAATTTCTACGCCAGATGACACAAGTCAAGGCTGAAATTGAATATTTAGAGAAGAGAAAATTAGTTGAACGACAATTGGAAAATCTTCGAATATGAGATTAGTTATCGATTTTCAAGGTTTTGAAGTTGAAAATAATAAATTCGTAGTGAAAGAATCAGCGTGTTACGATGACAATCGCCGTATCAGTCACTACGTATTCAAACCACCATTTCCCTTCAATAATCTACCATACGATCTGAAAAAACAGGCAACTTGGTTATTGAAAAACCACAACTATATAGATTGGAATGTAGGATTCACCCCTCTACATCAATTTGAAAATATTATACGATATCTAACGCAAAGTGCAGACGTTGTGTATGTAAAAGGTAGAGAAAAATTCAACTTTATCAAGAAATATTATAATTGTACGGTTTATGAATTGGATGAACATCCTGCACTGAAAAAAGAAGACCCCATGTGTTTTTATCATAGTAATAACGAATATAAATGTGTATGTGCCCTATCAAATGTATTCTTTTTGTATACGAATTTCATAATGAATGATGATAAATAAATATGTAATGAAACAAAAAATGTTTTTTATTACAAGGTTAGACTTGTTTTTGGAAATAGAATAATTATTCTACTTCTTCATCTTCTCCCCACCATCCCATATCACAACACATTTTTGATTATATATAAAAACATGAAAATGTATCGATGAAATCAGTATACCACTGTGTATGATGTTATTTCTCTTGTACCAGCAGTAAATTAAGTTTTCAAACTAAGAAAAAAATGAATCAAGAAGCATGTTACTGTATTTATCCATTGAAGGATCATCGGCATCTCAATCGGAATTCACATCACTTCAGTGAAGAAGAACTGGAAAAGTTTCCCATACACTATTTGATTGAAAGAGCACAACCAATCGAACTCTTATATGTATGGCATAAATTGCCAAGAGAGTATCGAAACAATTTCCATTTACAAGTGCAACTAGCCTGTTTCATTCATTACAACCGACTTGAATGGCGCACTCACGCAGACGGTCCACCAACTTCACAATCAAGATGTCATTTATGTAAATTAGCTCTTGATCAATTGTAATTTAAAAGTGAATGAAATAAAAAACTATATATGTTGGTTTTTTCTGTTTTTATTTCAATTTTTCAATATGTCTATATCATTAATGAAAATACATTTTTCATAAATAACTGTGATACATTGATCATTACTATCCTCGTTACAATAATAAATGAAACGATTAAATTTATTATTCGTATCATGTAAATCCATGTTACATTCATAAGGTGGCTTGAGTCTGAACAAAAATTCCTCAAATTGATTTTGACACCACATAGAACTATTTTGATAAATGGCGTGGATATGACATATTTGATAAAATAAATGAAAATGGTCGCTAATCACATGTAAATTTAAAATAATATTTTTTTTCTTCAAAATATGCAAAAGAAATTTATAACAAGATCTACATAAGAATAAGAGACTTTTATTTATATGTCTGATAACCCATATTCAGGTTCTGGATATTTTAATTTCCAATTACATTGACTGATAACTGCACTTTGTTCACTTGATGTGGAAACTGTACTTTTGTATAACATATTGTTTGAAATGTGAAAATCATCGGTATTTGAACATTTTGAAATGCTCATCCATTTATAATCAATGAATTTTTTTACAATTTTCAAAGTTAGGTTCAAAGGTAATGATGAATTCGAGGTCTGAAGAGATGATTGCCTATCAATGAAAAGGTATTATATCTCCTATATTTCTACAAATACTTTTGATACAAAGTTCTCCCAATTGCATATTGATTCCTGACACAAAAATCTATTTGCTATAATGTCCCCATGGAAGTGTATTAAATGAATTGGAAATTATTCTACGTTTGTCGTCATGAGGACTGAGAGTAATTTTCGATTGTTCTATACTGAATACGTTATGAGCATAAAAACGAATAGTTTGTTGTGACATATTTTTGTGTTTGAACTCTTTCAGACAAGCAACATAAACGTCGAAAGTTATATTATTTTTCATTACATTCTTCTTGACTCCTCCAGATTTTTTCTATAATACCTAAATTTTTGATTTCCAAATCTATTCGTTCCTTACTCACACCCTTTTCCATCAATTTTTTTTTAAACGTTCAATATCTTGTTGGGTAACGAGAGTTTTGAAAGCATACATCTTTGAACGAAGACCGGCAAAATGTGTGATGATTTTACCATTTGTCTCATCATTCATTGAACCAGGTACTTTTTTATTCACCAATGGAATATTGTACTCGTTATTTTTCTCATAATCAGAAGTATCGAACTTTTCAATATTTTTTTTGATTACATCTTCATAAACATCATCACAATTCAATTCATGAATGAAACTATCCGTGTCTGTGTACAACTATCTAGTCCAACTGTGGGCAACATGAAATTGTAATGGAAGTCATACATACAAAGTTTAGAAATATCCAAAATTGCCATACCAATGTAAAGGGGATTATTAAAAATCAATTCGGCTTTCTTCAATTCAATTGCCATGAAATTTCCATCGAAAATTGTTCTACTATGGAACCGCGGACTAGTAATCAAATTTTTGGCGCCATATATTTTCCATTGTTTTTCCAAATAGAGCATTATTAGCTAATTTATATTGATTTTTTTCAAAATTACTTGTATTCATAGCCCTCAAACGAGTATTAAGTTCAATATATGGTCGCAGCCATTCAGACTGTTTAAGTTCCAATACTTTATGTATCTTAGTTGAAATCAAACCGTTTGCCAATGCTTGTTTCAAATTTCTATAATGCAAGATATATTCTTTTTCATCATGTACATCAGCAATCAACTTTGGTAATTTTGAAGTGGGTGGAACTGAATGATCTGCACAAAATGGAGTCTTTGTATGAGTCATGTATAGTTCGAGGGTAGTCTAAATCAACTTGTAAAATGTATCCCACCGGTGAATCATCTTGAATCATTGTAACATCAATATTTGTATCGGTCCATTTGAAACCTCCAAAAGGTAATGGCTGAGACATTGACCAACCATATAAGTTGTTAACATCAAGAAACAAAAGAGTTCTGGTAGGTTTTGAAGGATCATAGTTTGGCATGTATTTATTGTTGGCCTCTGATAATCGATTACTACATACCGAAATACCATCTCTAATTGCTTTTTCTATAAACATGATCATATCGATAGAATTAAAATTGGTAATTTACATTTTGTGTATTTCAACATAGCATCTCACGAATATCCGGGCATTGTAAAATATCATGCAGGATCTAAACCATAAGTTTTCAAAGCAGTTTTCCCAAAATTTTCCATCACATCTGCAAGTAGCAAAATATCAGTTTTCATATACAAATAACTATACTCTCTCAGACTTCCCATTTTGAATTCTTTCCATACATTTTGTGCATGAAGGTAGTCTTCTCTACACAATTCTACATCATTCAATTTATTGTAGAATTTTTCAATGGAAGGAAGTTGAGTATCATTCAATTTTTCAACATTATCCAAATAATCATAGGAAAATACCCCTTTCCTAGTCAACAGTTTGAATGTCTAGTGTCATCTGAATCTTCAAATTCAGACTTTGAATTCTGAAGATTGTTCATACCTAAAGTGGATTCGAGTTCATCAAGACTTGCACCCATAAATCTGAAAGAGTCAATAAAGCTAAATTTTATTCTACTATCACAATCATTGAGAGGGAAGGAAATATATTTTTCTTCGTTTAATGGAAGCACGCTCAGGGAACCTCGTTTGGCTAAATCTTTAATTATAAAGTGGGAATCATAATTTGACATATTATGACAAATAACTGGTACAACAAAGAGTTTTTTGAAAGAAATGTTGCATTCTTGATGCGCGGAGCCTTGAAATTGTCCCATGAAATGATCGTCGTCTCTAACGATGACATCATTAACCTTGAATATTTTTTCACAAATGTGACAAATTCGAAAATTCACGGTTTTTGGTTTTTCTATCATTGGCTCGATATTGAGTATTTTACCTTCCACAAACTGTGCTATATTCTTCATTTCAGTAGAAAATCATTCTATATAATCTTCACCTTCATAACTACTGAAATGAGAAAGGGAATCATCATAACAACACTTTAGATAATAGCCCACCGAAAATGCTTTATGTATTTGATATTTTGTCGTTGTTTGTGTAATTACACAGATAGGTCATAATAACGGTTTCACGCAGATACTATCCAGAAGTTATTCAGGAAACAAAGCCGGAAATTCACTTACAGATTAATATACCCTCAGGTCAAACAACCAGAAATCAAGAAATGGGTAACGCTAACATATTTTGGAAAAAGAACAGAAATTATCGCAGGTTTCTTCAGAAAAAACAATGTGGAAGTAGCATTCAGACCACATGCCAGGTTATCTCATTTTCTTTTCAATGCCAAAGATAAGGTCGACAAGTTGGAAAAATCTGGAATTTATAAGCTTAAGTGTCCGGAGTGTAATAGTGTTTATATGGGACAATGCGGACGAAATTTCCAAAAACGGTATGCTGAATATGAAAGGTCCTTCAGACTAGGAAAAAATGATTCGACGTTTTCAAACCATTCCTTGGCATGCAACCACAGGTTTCTAAATCTAAACGATACGGAAATTCTGCACTATGCAAGGAAGGGTTGCGAACTCAATTATTTAGAATCTTTGAAAATTCACAAGCATAAACATTGCAGGTGCAACCTGTTACATGACCAAATCGATTTAATTTACTCTCCGGTTTTTAAATTGGCACATGCGCATTGTGAACTGTAAATTCAGGTAGTCAATCAAGTACCTGAATGGTAAATATTAGCGAATGTAATGAATAATTCTCAGTTTATTGTTTAAGTTTGAAAATGTCCATATAGGACGAAACTGCAGTAACGTTAGTTACAAATAAAAGTGGTAAAAAACATAGAAATTTCCATTTCTTTTTCCATCATGATCTCCTACCACATAGTAACGGCTACATCCATCAATTTAATTCTCATGATGCATTCAAACCACATTTTTGCTTCATAACTGTGTCTTCTTCCATTCTGATAGCATACAAAAAAAAAACAATGTTCGCAATGAGGGACTCCCCCACGAGGCACTGAAGTACCGGGTCCCCCCATATTTGTTGATGTACAATAAGCATATAAAAAATTTGCTAAGATGTCAACAGTGTGAGTGTGGTGTCGGATCCCACAATTTTGCAAATTCTCAATAACGTATCAGAAAAAATGGACTGGGATGTTCACACCGTGATGTGTGATGAGTCCCTAATTTTGACACATTCATAATAGCGTATCCAAAATTTGCTGGGATGTTCACTGTGATGTTTTGAATCCAAATCACAGAAAGAAGACATATTCATCATTATAGCAAATATAAGATTTACAGTGCTTGACACTGAATTACTTGAAACACCCTCTGTATTACTACTTACAGCCACATGGCTTTTACCAGTATTTTATAATTTCAACTAATTTTATAATTTCAAAACAGCTTCGGCTGAACTTCGCCCTTCCATCAATTTCTATATTTACTTCTTCTTTATAACAATGTTAATAATCTTCCTTATATGAGTGAGGAGTCAAACCTTTTTCAATTCGGTGACTTGTTTCATCTTATTGACATGTTCCAACTGCTTGAATGTCTTTCCAAAACGGCCATTCTCTCTAACAGTAAGTTGTGCCTTTTTGGAACAACTTTTATATTATTGTACCACTTTTTTGTATTTCTACTTCGAAAATGATAATAAACTTTATCGGAATATTGGAATAACTTCTGTTATACGAGTACACTTCTGTTCTGCTGATCACCCAAATATAGTTCCTAAGTTTCATTTCATAACATATCATGTTCGTTCGTACCAGAACGGACAATAAGGTCCATGCTTCGTAATCCCAAGGATCAGATACCACTGGAATCACAAGGAGTGTATGAAGTACCATGCCATAATTGTGACAGGACTTACATCGGCCAGATCAACCGACGAATCAACATTCGCAAAAATGAACACAAACTAGCAGTGAAGGGAAAAGTCACCACGTCTTCTCTCTTCCAACACGTACTTCAAACAGGACATAACATAAATTGAAATCAATATGTTAAACTGTTGACAGCACAATGCTCCGTAGGTATCACAATTGCATACGCGAAATAACCTATGCGAAAAAATCCACTAGACTTTGGTAAATAGATATTCATATTACATCGACCATGAGTACAGGTACCGAATGGAACCGCTATTAACAACTTTTACAACTATGAACCATGAGTGCCTCAAATCGAGTATACTGCACATCCTACTGTCAGAGTATCGAAAGCAGTGCTGTAATACACCCTTGCATTGCTGGGTCCTCGTTCTGACTCAACGAATCACGGCAGTCATCTGCTCAACGAGCAAGTGTGAAATTTCAACCGCTAGGTGAACGACAAAATGTCTCGATTTCGAAATAATATTCTGGGGATCGTCGTATATTCCCTCACTGGCGGCTTCTATTGCGGACTGAATATTTCGATGGACTGAAACATCAGCATATCATGTTTCATAAAAAGAATATATTTAACTTCGACTCGATGTCGACGGCAAAGTCTCATCTCACGGTGAATGTTCGAAATCATATGACGTGCACACTTCTCAAGGTCGACTGACGTCAGTCAATGTCAAACGTCAAAGTCATTCAAGGTCGAACCACAAGATCGCTTATCGGAACAGGTACTGATTCCAAGATCAAGTATAGCTTTGAAGCTCATATGACATTGAATACCGCTCAAAGTCATGTGATATCATTTAAGGTCGAAAAGGGTGGTGGTAATTAGGGTGAAGTCCTCAATCGGCCATAGCCTACCACTTATGTTTTATTCCACCTTTTTGTACCACGGATAGAGTTATATTTTCACGTTTATTTTTCTTCAACAGGTAACACTAGTGTGAAGTCCAACTAAAATTGTTATCGGTATTATCGCTAAATTTCCTCCGTGCTTCTCTTTTCAGTCGCCGATATTTCTGCAATCTGTCTTGAGTTGATAAAATGTTTTTACTCAAATCCACTATAGTAGTGTATACTATTCATGAGAATACAACAACAAATATTTCATCTCGATAGCTTTCATCATTGTCAAGTAAGTTACATCAACGCACTCTCGATAGCCAGATTTCCATCCCGAGATACCGATGGTACAGCATTCTGAATTCAATTGTGCATATTTCTACTATATTCTGAAATTAATGTATTCACAATGAAATATGAAATTATTCTTTCCTTGAATAAATTTGTTGGCACTATTTTATTTTTGGAAACAAGTATAAAAAATGTTTTGAGTTTTTTGGTTTGTAGTGATACACCAATATACCATGCAATACTTTTGTGGGACTTGTTTACTCATTTTCTTCCAAAACCGATGCAATCGTTCAGTTGTTTGACAACTGAAAGTTATCGATTGTCCATACCGGTTACAGCAAACATCTTTTGGAGAATTTTTTGCGCATAAAATAACTTTGTGTATATTATTATATTTCAACGGAAGGAAATTGATATCTTCTAATCTGATCTTATAGATTGTTGGATCTCTGGTTGGAGTAGTGTCGGTCTTCGTTTCGATACAGGGAATGTGTCCAACCGTATCGTAGATCGAAATTCATTACAGTCGATGATCCTCTTGTGGCTCCAAATGTGGGATGTGATCCAAGGACTCTTAGACAAGCATTTCTATCTCCGAAGTGGCGTTATTGTGCACCACGGCGATGTAAAGTATATCGTCTAGGTGGTTTACTCAGCGGTAGTGAGTTGAGTCTTCCGGGAGGATAGCTCCAATGAGCTCAAAATCTTTCAGGATCCTCGCGAAATCCCGACCTCTACGGTTCTCATCCCCACAGTTCCATTAAAGAGGTATCATTCAGTACAGTGTGCAGAAGGAAGTAGGTCGTATCATCCAGATCATTGCCACTTTTGAAACTGTTCAACTCCATGCTACATATTTATTCAAAGTGTGATTTTTTTTCAGCGCCGAATTGCCATCTCGTCCATGGTACTCTCGAAACGACACTGACGAAAATAATGAACTTGCAAGAAAAGGTTACGAGGCAATCTACACCATTATGCCTCTATCAGAAACAGAATTCAATTCTGTTGCACGTCAAACAATGAGAGGTTCTATTTGGCTTGATGAAATGTACGATGGAATGATAATGTATCTACAAGCGCTGAATCAATCGCTTACTAATGAAAAATTCGACGGATATGCGGAGCATAATATTTCAGGATGTAGAATGTTTCATGGAATGATGGGAAAAACATTCAGAGGTGAGTTTTTTTACTAGCATTTACTAGCTGGGGTACCGGCTTTTCACAGGAAAGATTTTTNGGTTATATTTTTAGGAGTAATTAATTTTTGGAAAAGAAAGTAGTAGAAAGCCAAAAACTTTCTTTCCCAAAAAAGTGTTTTTCTATACCATAATATACATACATATAATTTACAATAGTGGAATTGAATTATTTTAAAATGTTGATGGTTATACCATTAAAACCAATAACATTTGACTTTATTCCAAACATAATTTTTCTTACTTCATTAACCGTAACATATTGTAATCTAAATGGTGTTTCAATATTCTTCATTAAATGAAACTTTGTATTTTCGTGAAGTTCCAGGAGATTATCATCAACTTTTTCATCAACAAAGACTGAACTGAAATAATCATTAATTTGTTTAGGTGTATGGAAAGTAATTGGTAGGTCAATTTTTCTACTTTTATTGCTAATTGTCTCTAACTCAGTCCATAAATGTTTAGAATCATGGCTACAAAAAAGTCTATCTTCTGATAGAAGCAAGAGTAAACTACCGTAACTCCCTGTATCGAGACCAATTAGCAGGTGATTTGATTTTCTTATATCTGAATAGTGCAGATTCTCTTTTTCTATCATCATTTCAAAAGGAAAAATCAGCTGAGGAGCATTTCACAGGGGCATATTTGTTAAATAATGACAAAATAAATGGAGAGAGATGATTGACTTTTTCATCAATGTCCTGTAAACCAAAAATATGATGGAAAGTGTCCTAATCAAATCAGCCCGGAAGAGATCATTATTGAAATTTTCAAAATCTTGGTATTAGTGTATTTTAGATTTTGTTTCATTCCTTTGAAAGTGACGTTCACAATAAACCAAGCAATGATCAGATATAGCAATAAATTTATGGTACCACTATTTTTAACTTATTTCAAATCACCAATAAGAAGCAGGTCCAACAATGTCATCGGTTAATGTATTGTTTGAAAATAGATCAGTGTTCATGTCAGCCAAACAGATGATTTGGTCAACAGTGGAAACAACTGTGGATAGAGAAGCGTCCTGGTTTTCAATGAAAGTTATTAAGTTACCTTTGGGTAAAAATTAACGTTTCTAAGAGGAATGTTTTTCATTTTCATTTCAATCCACAACTGTTCACAATGTTTATTACTACAACAGGTCGTAAACTAGATTTTATATTATTTGAAACATAAACACCGACTCCTCTACCTCTTGTCTGGTAGTGCAATCTGTAAAATTTGTATCCGGAAATGAAAATTATGAATGAATAATTTTCTCCTTGAATATGCTCACTCGGTGATTGAAATACGTGTGGATGTGTTGAAAATAACAGTTTGGTGTTGCGATGAAACTTCAGTATTACAATTCTATAAACAGCTTAAACAAGAAGTGGAACAAAGAAAAATAACGGTGAAACTAATATCAGAATCAAACACTTCAACGGCTCTCCAAAAATAGTGAATTTTTAAGCACTACACCCAGTTACTCTTCAACTGTTATTACGGAAACGTGCGAGGGCTAAACACGAAAGCTAATAACTTCTTTAACGCAGTGAGTTCTAGAGAATTAGATGTTATATATTTGAGTGAAACTTGGCTTTCCAGTAATGTTTTTGATGCAAAGCTTTTCCCAAGCAACTACAATATCCCAAGATGTGACAGAAATTTCAGCCAAAAATTATCGGTCCTGATCAAATACCAAGTTTCGTAGTTGAAGATTGTATTTACCCTTTACTGACTCCCCTACTCCATATATATAATCTTTGTTTGAAAACTTGTGAGTTCCTTAACCTTTGGAAAAAAGCTCGTGCATAACCAATCTTGCATGTCTTTCACAATGTGTCTCCGAAGCCTTGGATAGAAAACTGCAGGTTGACGTCATTTATACAGACATGCAAAAAGCTTTTCAAGCGTCTCTCAGAATTTGGTTTTTCAGCAAAATTGGTGAAACTTATGTCAAACTATCTACTCGATAGAAAACAATATGTAGAGTATGAAGGCTTCAAATCTGCTTTATATACTCCCAGTTCCGGAGTTCCCAAGGCTCGAATTTAGGACCTCTTCTGTTCTTGATGTTCATTAATGATTTAACTGATATAATAAACAATTCAAAACTGCTCTACGCTGATGACCTTAAAATATCCAAGGTGATAAAAAATTATGGAGACTGCTTAGACTTACGGTATGAATTAGATCTGATATATGATTGGTGTTCCAATAATCGTTTGAATCTTAACATTGCTGAATGTCATGTTTTGTCTTTTTCCAGAAAGGAAAGTCTAATACGAAATTGATAACAATGCCATAAGTCGAGTTGATGAAATGAAAGACTTTGGCATTAATTTTGATCAGAAATTCACTTTTGTTTCACATATAGATCAAGCTGTTTCGTCCGCTAGTCGAATGTTGAGCTTCATAATGAGGAACAGAAGACAATTTAAAAATACTAAAGTGATAATCATGTTGTTCTATGCTTATGTAAGATCCAAACTAGAATATGGGGCGATGATCTGGTATCCCATTCATAATTCTCATATACAGCGAATTGAAGCTGTCCAAAGACAGTTCTTTAAATTCTTGTCTTTTCTATTGACTATTCCATCCTTTTGAACCAATTTAATACTACCTATATCACTGAATACACTTAGACTTCTCATTACTGTCACATTTCTATATAATTCAATAAATAATAACATCTCCTGTACTCCGCTCCTACAAAAACAAATTTTTATTTACCACGCCTCAACTCAAGATACGAGAAAACATTTCATTGTCAGAGTAGTAGAACAAATGTGCATCTCAAAGCACCAGTAAATTTAATGTGTTATAATTTTAATTCAGTATGTAGCATGTGTGACATTATTGGAAACTCTCTGAACTTTATCAAGGACTGTATCTTCTGTTGTTAATAGTTGTCAGCTATTAAAAGTTTTAGTGAAGACTGACGAAGCGTATGGTGATGAGTGATTCTTATAGATAGTCAGTACCATTCTTTCGTTTCAATTCCAAACGAATTATCATTTCTTCATTACGAAAATCGATGATCCTGGAATATTGGTCGAGCACTCGCAGCGTAATATTGTTTATTTCGTCTCTATGTGCAATAGATAGGTATATGAGGTGATTAGGCGTTTCGTCAATTGCGTATCCTGGATCTACATCAACAGCAAATTCGTATATCGTATGAGACGCTGTGTCGTTGTAGAATGCTCCAAACGTAATGTTGCTATCTATGTATATGGTACGTACTTTGATGATATCCACAGGTAGATCGGATGCGTAATGTTAGTTAGGTTTGAGAAGAGTAGATGAAAACCCCAAAATGTGAGCCAAACTATTTGCAGGTCGGAAATCAATCGAATGTTTCAGGCAGAATATTTCACTTTTCAGCGTATTATTATTCGATTTG
>NW_019292750.1:0-10617 GCF_000500325.1 Leptinotarsa decemlineata
ATGTGTTGGGCTTGCTTCCTACCAGGCTTCTGATGGTTTTTTTTGTTATGAATCTCTAATTCAGGAATTTCAGCTACCCCAGACCATCGAGCCTTAATTTGGTGTTGATTTCAACTGATACAGTATTACCACATTATGCTTTTCGCTAACACCGTATCTTCCTCACTAGGAATTGATATGACACACTGGGATACAGTACAACAGTAGTAAATACCTAACATAATTGGTTGATAGTTGACACAATGGGATACAGTACAACAGTAGTAAGTACCTAACATAATTGGTTAATAGTAAATAGGTAGAATTTAAAAAACATTTACAATCTCAGTTTTTAGACAGCAGGTAAATTTTCGAATACGAATAAACTTATTGGCATTATGAAAAAAAGTTTAACAATGGTGAGTGGTCAACCTCCTATTGGTTGTTCGACAGGGAACCCGAACGTTCACTCTTATTGATTTCTGGAGACTCCAGCATGTTCAACTTAAGTCATTACATGGAGTGTGTCATGCCACCTTTTGGAGAACGATTACGATTTTAACACTATGTACAACATACTCCATGTACAGGGTAAGGGACATACGTTAAACCTGCTGGAGTCTTTGAAAATCTATAAGGGTAAGTGTTCGGGTTACCTGTTGAATGAACAACACAGGAGGTAGACCATTCACCATGGTTAAACCTTTTTTCATAATGCCAAAAAGTTTTTTAATATTATAAAATGTCCAAACACTGAGATTGTAATTGGTTTTTTAAATTCTACCTGTTAACACTGTTACTATTAAACAATTAAGTTAGGTACCTACTACTGTTGTACATAAGAACTGTAGCCTAGTGTGTGATATTCATTTCTACCAAGGAAACTACGGTGTTAGCGAAATAAAAAATGTTTGTGAAAATTGCTTAAATATTATCATGGATAGTGTTAATCTTCATCAAACAATGGGTCAGTCCATTCATAACATCAATATCCTCAATGGTGCTATGATTTACTCTTAATAATGAACTAGAATTTCTGTTTGTTCTGTGTTAAAATCTGCATGAAATGTTTCTTTCTACAAATTTACCAATAATTAGTACTTCAATCATAGAATTCTGCTACTGCTGTTTATCTGTTTTGCTTAAATCCATAATGATAGCTCAGCAGCGAGTTTGGAATGTTTTTGAGTAATGAATCTTAGTAAAATGTATTGGAACTTCGGAAATGTAACATAAAATATATATATAATGAATAAAACTAATAGACTGAAGAATTTCAAAGTTAAGATATCCAAAAATTAATTTCGCATTCGAATCTTTTCTCAGAAGCATCTCACTTACCTGTATGTCAAACCATTTCCTTTATTTATCATTTGTTTGGCACTCATTCCATCTTCTAGATCAATATCCATATCATTTTGAGAATTGCCAGCCATCTGGAAAGTAAAATGAAGTATTACACTATCAGATATATCATTTAACTTTCAGTTCCAAACTGAATACATTGAAGTNTTCTTCTCCTGAGGATGCTAATTTTGTTGGCGAAACGCGCATCGAGTGCAAAAATATCAGTTTGGTGTTAGGGCAAGTGATGTCAAAAAAAGTTATTCAGATGGAAAACACTTTAATGAAATAAATAAAACACTTTTGTCTAATTACCACTAATTGATTTTATTTATACGACAGGTCTCGGGTTTGACCCCATTATCAAGTTAAAACTTATGGAAAAATAACTTATAATGAGGAACTGAGCTCCCTTTTTACATCAAAATGTGCATCTATTCTTAGAGAATACAAAAATGTACTCAAGTTATAAACTCACAACATGACTCAGGCTCAGAGTTATTTTTTATTACTCTGAGGACTCAGATCATCATCCCTTTCTACAAAGACGTCATCTAACAGTCAATCCACGATCATTAAAGATAAACGAGGCTTTCATGGTGGTTCGTTGCAAAGATAAGCTTCGGCATCGATCTCTTCACTGCAAGGCAACCGCCGAATGCGATTTGTCCTATAGCTGCCTTGCAGAAAAAGTTGCAGAGAAAAACAGCTTCGTGACAGCTTGGCTTTGCAACATACGCCTTGGGAGCCTTATTTTCTCATTTATCTTAAATTTTCGTGGAATGGGTCTTCTAACGCTCCCATAGATGGCGTCTTTGTGGGGGGAGAGATGGCATTGCCTTCACTTACCCAGTCTTGTCTTTTATGGACAGATGAGTCATGAGTCCTGTAATGCATTCGTGATTCAGCCTACTGATGATGAGGCCTAAGGCGAGTCGAAATAGCGTTATCTGGTGTTGGACCATGAATGTTTTGTTTTCGCGTTTTAATCTATTTGATTTGCAGTGAAAGACACAGGACAATTTTCGAATGGTGGTCTATGTCAAATCTTGGCTTTGCAAAGGACTAACTTGGGGAGTCTTGATTTATCTTTGATATTAGTGGATTGAGTCTTCTGCCGATCCTATATAGATGGCGTTTTTGTAGAGATGTCATTGTTTTTAATTTCTCAGACCTGTTCTTTGAAACAAAAATCCAGGTAAATTATAGGTTCAACCACAATTATAATGCTAAAGAACGAATTATACTTGTGGTTTAACCTAGCAGCACTGATATGAAATCCATGGCAGATCGAAATAGTACTGCTAGGATGGATCATGAATGCTTTGTTTTTGAGTTCTGGTATTGATATTGAACAGAGAACGGATCAAGCAAAAAAGTATTGGAAATGTTGGGCCCTTGAAAACTCTAGGTTAATTACACTATTAAGTTGCCTTCAAGGGGATAAATGATAGGTACAAATAAGGCACTGTCATAAATTGCAGCAATATGTAAGAAAGGTTTATGATCGTTTTGTGTGAAAACGTTGCCTAATCCCTTTGAGATATAACAATTCACCACATATTGTTCTGCTTCAAATGATCTTCAAAAAAGGTCCTGATGACTTATGTCTATCATTTAAGTATAGTTATACCCATTTTGATGTTAAAGAATGGTCAATCGATGTGCTAATTTTAAAGCTAGACAGCTACAGTATTAATCCTCATTAACTAAATACCTTAGTTACCTTAAACATTTCATGCACGTTATAATTACCCTTCATTCCAAACTAATCAAATCAAGTAACTTAGGAGTTACTGCAAAATCAAAACTATCATACTAGGAAATGAATTCAAGTGGCTTCTCAAAGCGATATGACACAAGTAATCAAGAAGGTTGCAAATGCGTTGGTTGTTTCATGTAATGAATGACTTTGAAAGTTAAGGCTGTATTTATATTTTGTGTTGTCTTCATGTAGATAAGTACAAAATTGAAACCTTTAGTCATCATTGACCAAATGTCCTGGTATGTTTAATTGGTATTGGTTCAATCATATTTTGATTCAAACAATTATAGGCATGGTTAATACTATTTTATATACAATATACAAACAGTAAACGTATTATTTAATTGCCAGGTAAAAAAATAACTCAGGAAACCATGCTCACAGAAGTTCAGCAGCAATTAACATCTCTTTGGCATTGGTGGTGGTCAGGCTGAAATAATTATTAGTAATCCATTACTTACTGCAAAGAAAAAAATGTAAAAAGTGAACCACCCGATTTGACTAGTCATGCTTTGATTATTTGGAAAATTAAACTTTAATAAAAACTAAGAAATATATATCTGACATCAAAATGGATTAAATAATTAGGTCTACTTCATTGGAAAACAGTTTATTTCATATAATTTAAATCACAATTTGTAATGTAAAAAGTATAATAAAAATTGTTTCATAAAGGGAGTTTCACTAGATCAAATAAGGTACACTATATACAANACAAGTGTCGTGTTATCTGCCAGAACCCCCATTCCTTACGGCTTTGGTAATAAATATTCATTGTTTGAATTTTTTCACACCCTAAAATACCTGTTCAAAATTCGTTATGGGCTCTCAGATTATATGATGTTTCCTACATGAACTGGGATTGTTTCGCACACATAAGGCAAATCAATATAGAAATTAAAATGAAATAAAACAAGGTAAAATGTCAGAAAGAGGTAAGAATGACTAAAAAAAAATTGGTAAAGGAGAACCAAACAAACATTATTGATTATTTGAAATCACATGAAAATAACTTATCAAAAATGAATATCAATGTCCAATGCATCTATATGTACATTAGGGAATACATTTGAATGCACATTAAATTGCATCTAGCAAAATACCTCTCAAAGTTTCGCAATAAAAAAATGATAACAAATGGTATGTTTATATAAATATGTTATATACATGAGAGAGTTGAGGTCAGATCATATCTCGAACACATTCAGTATCTAGTTCTTGTATGAGGCAACGCATAAATGCCATCTCCTTACGTGCATTATCGAACATGGTACGGGGATCACTAGCCATGCATCGTAAGCAGTTAGGCGCAAACACCATAGCCAAATTGGACGCATCCATTTTAGTATGTTGTATGACATCAGGTTTGTTGAAGGTTTGCAAAAACCGAATTAAGTAGCATAAAACGAGTCTATGCAGAGTAGGTAAACGTAGAACTAAATCACATGCACGACGGGGAGTCATTGGCTCAGCTACACATTCGGGATAGAGAGAATCAGGTATTAGTGGTTCATACAGTTCACGGAGCCAAAGTTTGAGTAAGTTGGCTGGTACATGAGCATCACTAGGTTCACTTATTTCCCAAGCATCCATTTGTGCCTTGAGTCTATTCACTTCGTCAACGTCTGCTGAAACGCGAAAGATACCTTCGGTTTGTAACCCTTGAAGTTTCAGTACTTGCTGAGAGAGTTCCACTTGTGGCCAAGGCAATCTACGACTTGGCCACCGACTAGCTTGTAGTTGCATTACCTCACGTAATGTATTGCCAAACAAACTCGCTTGAAAAATTTGTTTGCGAGCGGCATCAATGTCATCTATTTGTGGGCGACGAGCTGTTCGTTTTCCGCCTGTACCTATTCGTTCTAGCCGTTGACAAGCTACTGTTGCGTAGTGGTTTACCTAAAAATGAGATTCAAAACTAAAATAAATATTGAATTAATCAAAATCATGCATTCTTGTCAAAGATATACAATCAGTGAGTTGAATCATAAATTTTTGGATGGTTCTATTCTTAAACCTTCAATTGGTTTGTCAGGTGGTAACTATTGCTAGATAATGTATTAGATTGTACCTAAATTCAATGATTTCTACAATTCCTAAAACAGGGACCAAACTATTTACAGTGAGTATGTTAGGTAACTGGAAATTAAAAAACATACTATGTTTTTGAATGAAATAACTTCTCCAAATTCGTTTTGGGTTAATAACGTTTTAATTTGAACTTTTTCGAGAACTCATGGGAAGTGTTCGAGCAGAAGTGAATGGAAAAGTTGAAACTATATCCTCCTTAATTGCTGGTAATATAATGATCCAGAATGATGAGCATGTTGCTTAGCAATTATAGCACACTGCAACAATAGAGCTAGTGGATTAACAACACGCAGAAAAAAATTCTTATGTCGAGAGAGTGATAGCTGTCATTAAATCATCCAAAACCAAAGTGAAGTTTATTAATTTTATTGTTCATTTATGATTCGATCTATGGCTTGTTTTTGTAAAATAAAACAATTCAGATGTAACTAAGTACACTTATATTAGTTCAAATATTTCTATAGATCTTTCTAGGAGTTCTCATCTTCCACAATCTGAAAACATAAAATAGGCAAAACTACAAAAAACAACATGTTACTCATGAATAGAGCATTTTTATTTGTGAATAATACATTGTATTTATGTAGTAAATTATGGAAGGTAAGAATTCACGAAGAGATGGTCTATAACTAGTTACATTTATATTTTTATATTTATGTTACTTTTATTACTTTTGGATGTTTATCACTGTTTGTGTTATTGTGTTGTTTATATTATTTTGACTGACTTATAATATGGTTACATATTATTTGGACTGACTTTTATATGGTTACATGTAGTTAATTACATTTATATGTTTTTACATTTACTTTTATAATTGACATTTTCTTTGTTTATTGTGCATTGATTTCTGTCAACTGTACTTTTCAACCAATATTATCATTATTATAAAAACTCAGATTTCCTTCATAAAACAATGACTTGTTCAGATGTCAAATAACAAAGTAAAACATACATGGAGACTGGATAATTTTGAACGAAACTCTTTGAATAAGGTAAACAAAAATATCACTACTATCAATCCAAATGAAATCAAAGTCTTATTTCAAGTATAGCTGAAAATGTCAAAACTCCACCAGCATGCAATACCAATACACCAGACTGTTCAACTAGTTTTTCCAAAACATGCTTCCTGTACTTAATGGACATGTAGTGGATGCAAAACACAAGTTGTTAACATTCATCATTCATCAACCTCTGACAGTTCTTATAAATTGCTGTTCAGTAGGGGACACTTCCCAGACGTATTAAAAATTAGCAAGGTAGTTCCCATCCACAAAAAATGAGATATAAATTCCTCTGATAATCACCGACCTATTTCAATTACACTGTTTTTGAGAAAAATCATTCAAATTATCGTAAAAGAATGACTAATGCTATTTTAGAATAAACCCAATATTCTATAGGAATGTAGGTTTTCACGGCTGACGTCAATGTTTTGGTTGGTTTCCGTGGGGTTTTGTCGTAATCTTCTTTGGTTACAACCTCCAAACTTTTCAACTGCAACTCGGGCAGTCATCTTCAGTGGCGTGGTCGAAGTACTCTTCTTGACGTATCACCTAAAATGTCAGTTAATATGTCAAGAAGAGTACTTGGAACACGTCACTGAAGATGACTGCCGCAAATGCAGTTGAAACGTTTGGAGATTGAAACCAAACACCACGACAAAACCTGGAAACCAACCAAAACACAAACCCAATATTCTGCATGAACATAAATTTGAATTCATGGAGACCATACTATTGTAACATTGTGGGACCCGGGAAAGGCTTTTGATTGTGTAAATATAAATCATCATTTACTACTAGAGAAACTTGAATTCTGTGGTATTAGAGGATCAGCTTTAAAATTCTTCTTGTTTTATCTCCCTCCTGAAAAGCAGACAATATACATTAATGGTAATTTATTAGATGAAAGGCCTAGCATCATGGAATACCTCAAGGATTCTTGGGTTCAGTCCTTTTTGTAATATACTTAAATGACATATTCTACTACCTCTCACCTAGTACAGTAATATGCTTTCCCGATGACACCACAATGTTATAATCTATTTCTTATTATCTCAAATTTATTTGCAAATGCCAAGGTAGAACACTGGTTCGCATCCAACAAACTGAAACTCAAGAAAAATCTCAAATAACTATATCTTCCAATACCACCATAACAACCAAAGCTCAAGTCAAATTATTGGGTATAATCATAGATGATTTGCTTTGATGGGAATTATATATTAACAATCTCTGTAAAAAACTCTTAACCAAGTTGTTTTTACTTCACCAGTTGAAAAAAACATTGAGCCATAAAACACTTCTCACTTCCATCGTTCCCTTTTTCACTGTCCCCTTTCATACGGGATACTCGTTTGAGGTAGATCTACTTACTCAATTAGAGCCTCTCGCATGCAGAAAAAAGCCATCGGAGTTATAGCTGGATCTTTATTCGACGCTCACTATCAACCACTTTTTAGAAAGTTGGAAATAATGTCTTTGCTCTGCATGTTGATCTTCTGTTAGAAATACATAAAAACACTCAAACACTCAAAAACCACTCAAACACTCAAAAACATCATAACTTTAAGATTAGAAATTCGTTGAAAAAGAAAGTCAAAGAGTACCTCATAAGAAATTGTTTTTATTCTGTACTTGATTTCATGCAAAGTACATAATCAGACCAAATACACTGATGATATTTCTTTATTTCTCACATATACATGTATTTACATATTTAAGAAATTTTTGATAACTCCATTCTCTATTTGGTTTCTATTGTGTAAATCATTTTTAGGTTTAATATTAATGTTTTCATATTGTTCACTCTATTTGTACACTAATGTGTATCAAATGATTATGACACGTCACAAATGTATATCCAAAAAGTGATAAAAAAAAAATTCAACTATCTGCCTATTTATCTATCTAATTCAAATATATTTTGAATATTCACGACCTACAGACCGGTTTAGAGGTATTATCTCTCGTCCTGCACTGACGAGTGCACAAATGAATACTTATCACATACCTTGACAGCTTATGCCTAGATAGAGAGAAAAAATTGAGGATTACATTATTCGGATTCAACAAAGTAAAACTCTACTTCGATTCATGAAAAAAGAGAAAAACTTGTGAATGATAACAAAAGTCTTTGAAATGCCACCTAAGGAAACAATGGATTTTCATTGCAAGTGTTTATTGTTTCAGATTTTTTTCAAATGTTTGACCTCTTACAAAAAAAAAACTTACATTCAAGTCTTACAATATTCATTCCATCCTTAACAATCTTTCTTACTCTAACAAAGTCTGAAAATGATTCAAGCGGAAAAGTCAAGTAACAGCAGCTCTATCAGTTATAAATTCTATAATCAAACTGTTATCCTAAGTGAACTATTTCAAATTGAATGAATTGGATTGAGAATCACATCATTCTGGAATTTTTACTAGAACTACAACAATAGTTAGAACCCTGTTTATGAATTTATACTTGATGGTGTACCTACTATTAAAATATATTTGCATCATACTTTGAGCTTGAAACCAAATCGTTTCTTCCGATGACATGAGTATTCAAAACACAAAACAAGCAAATTATTCAAATTAGAAATGAATACTAACCTGTACATGTGTGGGCCACCTGTTAACATCTGGAAAAACACGGGAAAAAGTGGGATTCCTATGCCTATTGAGATATCCCAATAGAGCTGGTTGAAATACCTGACTAGGTGGTATGAACGCTAGAGCAATGGTAAGTAGTTCCCATCCTCGAACAAGTGATTCCTTCCTAGGATTTTCTGTTGTTTGTCTGCACAGTTGAACAAATAATTCATCTCGAAGTAGTGCTTGGACATGGGCAGTTCCAAGTATTTCCATCAACAAAGAATTTAGAGATATGCCTGGTCTAGCTTTTCTATCGCCCATATACATTTGTACTTGCCTAAACATTTCTAAAGCTTGTCGAGCCACAGGTTTACTAGATGCCAGTAAAGGTCTTTGCAGACTTCTTGCTGACCAACTAAGAAGATCTCGTACACTAGCCTTACGCCTGAACAACCCTCTACCACCTAAATTAAGATTGTTGACTGCAAATTTTTCCATATCAGCTTCTCTTTCTGGCTGCAATGGAGGTTCAGCAAGAGGTTTCAGCAACGGAACTGTGGGCCTTTCTTTTTCTTTCATTTCTCTTTCTCTGTCTCTAGACTCTATATTGGTGGCTGTCGGAAGATTTAAATATTCCACAGGCCTGTGTGACAAACGATGAGGCAAGTAACTTCCCTCAGATTGATCAGAGTCTTCATTATCGGGTTCATGTCCGGTGAGAGATTCACTTCCACTGTCTGAATGGTCACTGTCAGAGTCACGGCTATTATTGAGCAGAAAGTGCTCTAATGGCAGAAGTTGAGAGTCATGCCAATTAGAGTATAATGGAGCTTCTGCACCTCTTTGACTGAAGCTACTACTTCTGCACAGGTCGCTAGGTTTGCGGCGCAGTTGGGGTGTGCTTGCCGATAAGCTCAGAACCTGACCTCTTTCTGTTAGATGTCCAGTTTGTGTGGATTGATGATTTGTGGCAGTTGGAGTACAGTCAGTGTTATGTTTTAAAGTTTGAAGTTTAGCTAAGGGTATAATATCACAATTTGTAGGCTTATGCCAAACAGTCCTTTGTGATGTAGCATTGTAATAATAAAATCTTGCTGTATTTTGATCAAAAAGTTCCCACCACTGGTTAGAATCTGTTCTTTTGACAGGTACCCCTTCCGGAGGATCCCACACACATTCCCCTGTAGCCAAGTTTGCATACATATGTTCTTGAGTTTTGGGCTCGATTATTTCTACCCATTCTGTCCTGAAAGAATATTTGATTTAAGATGGGGTGTGTCGATTAAATATTGATTGAATACCTGCTGTATGAATTAGAAGCCATATTTTTACATCGTTCCTTGAACTCATATGCACTAAATTGTTGATATGTCAGACATCATGTTGATACTATTTTATTGCTTCCAGTATTCCCCCTCATGTTGAAAATGGATGAGGTGATCGTGAAAACCATAACAAAAACATAATTTAACCACGGAACCATTCTATACCCTATCCGCCATTATTTGTTTTACTGCCAACCTTACAACCCAGTTTCTACATTCCCCTGGAAAAACGTAAACAAATTAAATATTTGGATTGGCTCTAGATTACAAATTTAGCTCATGTGCTATTTTAAATGATGTAATGCTTAATAGAGTCCAGTGATCTCATTTTGAATTCATATTAATTAAGTTTCCTTTTTTACTTGGAAACCGTGTTTAAATATATTCCAAGAAAAATATGTACTTATTATTTTGAGAAAATGTAAAAATGATAAATTCAAATAATATCAGAAGAGTTATTTGGAATAGTAACTATATTCAACTTGTGCATTTGAAATTATTGTATAGATGAAATATATTAAAC
>NW_019292750.1:10713-29348 GCF_000500325.1 Leptinotarsa decemlineata
CTTTACAACTTGTACCCCCTATCTATGCTTCTACTTGTTCATTTTTTCATGAGATGCAAAAGAAACAAAATTGGCATGCATGAAATTACTGTACTTTGGCAGTCACAAAACTGCAACTACTGAATTAGGTAAATTTATTTTTCGTCTCCATCCGTGGAATAACATCGGAGATAATTATTGTCAAGTAAATTGTAATTTTTTGAACATTTGATTGAAATCAGTCATATTTCAATAATGTAGGAACACACTTTTGGCAGTTTTGATGCTCAAAAATGTCTTTAATTTTCTCAAAATGGCACATACTTCACTAATACAATGAGAATATAATTATCTGGAATAAGTGAAAAAGTAAGTGAATCTAATTGAAGCATTTCACTAAACGAAAGGCATCAATTTAACTCCAATATTCATTTACAATGGAAATTAGGATAAGAGTTTCACTTTTATGATCCATTGACATTTTCAATTATTCCTTACAAAAATAATCAACACAATATTTGAGCAAATTATTGAACAATTATAAAGTAAACCTAATAATTATTTTTGATTTGTACTTGTTTGTAGAGCTTTATAAATACTGCTTGTAAAATGTGTTACGCCTTGTAAATATATGGAAAATAAATTTCAAAATATATTTCGATCACAATAATACTGTGAATTGAAAATAATATAAAAGAGAGAATCAGTTGTACTGATAAAAAATTATTCAATCAAAATATACTAGATAAATAAATTAAGTGAAATTCTATACAAAATATGATATATATTCATGCGGCATAACACCTCTTCTGGGGTAAAATGTATGATTGACAGAATAACTCAATAAATTTGATATGTTTGATGTATATATATCAGCAAATCTGAACAATCTTCTAGAAAAATAGGTTGGGTTATGGTAAGTGCGAAAAACGCTGCCAAATTGTTCATTGAAGACGTATTTGATGTCATTCCTAGAAAAAAAAATTATGAATACACTGGGTCATTACTTAATGAAAATTTATAACACTATCCATGATATTAAAACAACTTTCACACTTATAACTTTACTGAAGATGCGTTTTGCTATTCTACAATGCAACTATTTTTATAAAAATAGAAAACAAAGTATGAGATGATAAATGTTAATTTTACAAAAGTTCAGATGAGTTATTGGGAACTCCCATTAATTAATGGGAGTTATTGGCTGGGTTGTTAGCCAGGCGGTTCGACGTGGGTGCTTTGTTCACTCACTCGAATTGACTGCCGTGTTGGTCGGTGGTTCAAGCCCTAGTCTGAACGATCGATTTTCACTTGCTATCGTCTAACCCGTGTTAGGAATCACACGTTAAAAAGAAAGACCTCTTTAATCCTTAGCTCGCACAAGTTTCGACTTCGGAGGGTTGTCATTCGTAGGGGTGCGACAGCTGGTTAACGGACAAACAGATTTTGAACAGATTTTTTTTCAAACAGATTATTCATGGATGTTCTTAGTATGTCACCTGGGATGACCTAAGTTATCTACAAGGCCTATTTACAGTTCACTATCCACTGAACCATCATATGGAGAGACTTGGACTGTCAAAGACAGCGCATACTACCTATGTTTGGAAAATGAAGAGACAGCAGAGCACATACTTTCTGCCTGGCCTCTGTGGACCGAATCAGGTTTTCAATGTTTGTCAGAATTTCACTTTCACCATCTAAGAAGCTGAAAATATTTATCTGAATTTCAATTGGTGTGACCCACAACCTTTTGGGTTACAGTGGAGAGTGACTTTGGACCTATCTAGTGTGTGACCCATGCTCATTTGTTATCATTTGAACTCAAAACTCGAATCAAGAAATGATATGTTATACTTATCCTTATTATACATATGCACCAAAGTCATAAAAGTAAAATATTTGAAATTTCAGAGGCAAGGAGTTCCTCAGTTATTACAAAAATGTAATTCTCATGAGATTATAACCCAATCATTTCCCAAAATATACATTTTTATATTACCGTATACTATCTCTTTCTGCCATCCACCTTGCTAAAACTTTCTGTTCCTCTGGATCTTCACAATCTTGATGATCTTCAATCAATTGTGTCAACATTTGTAACCAATTAGCATTCTTCTTGAATTCTGGATTATTAAGAGTTGCAATTTCATGCTGTAAAAAAAGTTGACAGAAGTATTGAGCAGACACTAATTTTTTGAAATTACACGCCAAATCAGTTATTGAAAATAAAGAAAAAAACAAATTTCAATTGCCCAACAGATTTCTCCATTTACAGGACAATACAAAAATAAAAAGAAATAACAGTTTTATAGCAATATACAAAAAAAGTACTGAACGGTGGCCCGTTTGGGTTGACGTGAGTGGTTTGATCCACGCATTCTTTCGTCCGCTCTGTTAACCCGTGGTTCAAGCCACGAGACCGGACGATCGATTTTCACTTCCTATCGTCCAACCCGTGCTAGGAATCACACGTTAAAAGACCTCGTTAGTCCTTAGCTCGCACAAGATTCGACTTTTGAGAGTAGTTGTTCGTAGGGGGGCGACAGCTGTTTAACGAAAAAAATAGATTTTAACAGATCTTAAAAAAGAAAGAAAAAAAAAAGTAGATACTTGAGCTAGTTACTGTTAAACTTAATGTTTGATGAAATATCACGCAAATTATTGAAATGAATATCAGAATCTGAACAATTAACATTGGAATTACTGCACATTATCACTACAGGTGCGTTTCTGCCTGTATTAGTTCTACGGCAAGGTGAGTAAAATGTGTGATGTTCTCCAGTTACTGCCTGGGGGACATTAAAGTTCAATTTAGCTAGCATGTGCAATGCATCTATGAAACCATGAACTATTTTATATAAATGCTGGCCATTTTCACACTTTGTATTTTGATATATTCATGTGGAATTTATTATGAAAGCACCAAGTTTCAAAAATGTTCAGTCATTAATGAATATTGTGAATAGCAGAGGTCTAAGATTAGAACCTTGCGGTACTCAATGTGTGCAACTGAAGCCGTGTTGGGTTAATTTATTAAGTAGAATTGAATGATCATTGCGGTCAAACGCTTTAGAAAAGTCCGTGTTTATTACATCGACCTAACCTTTATTATATCTGTGTAAATATATTAGGCTTTCAAGTAGTTGATATTATGAGAGTACAATAATTGGAGGAGCGGAAGGGCCACATAGCATTTTCATCTTATAACAAATAATAATCAACAATAATTATCAACAACGATTATAGTTTTTTGACAGTGTGAACTGTCGATTACACATAACTAACAGTTTGAATTGTTGATTATGAATATTATTCAAATCACGAATATACCATAAATTTATTTGCAATATCCTTGACCCCTTGAAGTGGGTCAATAATTTTCAATGGTATCCATTTCATCCGATTTGAGTATTAGACAAATTTCTGGAAAAATTGATTTACATAAAATTTTATTGAAAGGCACAGTCAATGGTTCCGAAAATATTCTGAAATGAACCCTCAATAAAAAATTAGAAATAAGGTCATAACCACTAGTAATTTCATCTTCAAATATATGTAGGACTGATTCAATTTCAGATAAAATAAATTCCAAACTGGATATGTTGTTTTCTGAAAAAGGAAAAGAAGGTTGTCTTGATATTTTTGGAATGAAGGCACTGCCAAAGTGTTCAGCAAATTCATCAACAATAATATCCTGAGGTTCACCTTATTGGGAATTGAAGTTCATCGTACTGGGAATCAGCTAAACGCATTTTATTCGGATGAAATTCCAAAAACTTTTATGATCAGTGCATATATTATCCTCAATAAGACAAGAAAATCAGTGGTAATGTAAGTACATATAGAAATAATAATTAGGAATGGAAAGAATCCTGAAGCTACAAAGGAAGGTCGAATAATATAGATTAAATTGCAAAAATTTGATCGCAATGTACTAGTTTTATTTTGTGAAACTAGGATAATATTGAAATTACCGTTAACTCAGTTATTATAGCCCCAGTTCTCCATCCATGTTCTAAAGTAACGTCAGCCAAATCACTGTAAGGATGATCTCCAAAATAAAGTACTTGATGTCCTCGCCAGCCAGTCAAATCTTGTAATTGTTTTACAGTACCCTGAAATCGAAAATATCACTTAAAACAAAAAATTCTTTTCATACCCAAAACAAAAGTTTTTATTTTTCACCAACTCACTTCATAATATATTATCCCTTTTTCTAATTTTGTCACTCGATCCCAAATGTGGGTTCCACTTCTTTCGTCAAAAACCCTGATGGGTCTTGACAAGTCTGTGAAAAATCTTGGTTTTCTCGCCTGAACAATGATAACATCAAAATAATCTTTCCAGTTAGTTCCTACCATGAATTCCATACCTTTATTTCTAAAAAAATTGAATGAACCATCAAGGTCACACACACCTCAAGTCTACTTACACAAAACCATATGGACTGTTCGTGACCAAAAACAGTTTTTTATTGGCTTTCACTAGTCTGTCGAAAAATGGGCCTAGTTTGTCATTACTCTCTATATACTTTGGAACATTTTGTGCAACTATTTTATGCATGACCGGATGGGAATTTCTAATCGAGCTCTGTAAAGGAAAAATACCCTCTTTGGATTTACTGTAAACGTGAATAACATCTGAATGGATTTTTGATAAAATTTAATCCAATTGGGACTGACAAACTACAAATAATCAATATACTTTTTCATTGATATTAATAATGCAGTCAAGAGGTTGTGTTGGGCAAGGATTAAAGAAAATCTGTGTCATATGAGTTTTCTTTGATCTTTGCCCAACACAAACTTTTGACTGACTCAATATCAACAACAATATTTTTTATTCAACTAGTCAGCCTGTTACTCTTTCTATATAGATTTAAATATATCCTCCATACCTCTCACGAAGCAGAAGCAGTAACAAGCCTTGATAATGCCATCTGAGATGATGGCAAAAAGTTGATCACTGAAGAACACACAATGGATGAACACAAAAAAAACTTCACACACATACATGAATTTTGACTTGATTCAAATTTTTAATAATCATACTTTACCTTTATGTCTCTGAATAAAATTTCAGGATGATAGTCGATGTGATTTCTTTCGAAATAATCTGCTACATTACATATTAGTCCCATTTCTGGTACAGAAAAGAGATCAGCCAACTGCACCATTTTGGTATTCGATTCCTGTAAAACCAACTACACATGGTAACAAACAAAAAATTAGAAACAGAACACCAATAGGAGATATTAGTGCCCAAATTAGAAAAACATTAGGATAGTGAGTATATTAGTAAAACATAGAAGCATAGAAAAAGAAAGCAAAATATCACCTTGCACAGCATTCTACTGCAGGTGTTCAAAAGTATTTAGATCCAAAAACAATATTGTAATGATAATTTGAATTAGAGGGTAAACGTTTTTATGCTGCCATTATGGTTTATTTCCACAAATAAAATAAGTGGAGTGAATTGACTAATTATAGATATATCAGTCGACTATTTTAAAGAATATACAGAAAGCTCTTTTCAGATGAGTTTAGATTTGCATCAAATTTGTTCGATGCAAATCTAAATGTTTTCTGTGTGGGCAATGGCAATTTATAGTAATATGTTTAACAGAAACTACTATTAAGAAAAAACTGCAACTCATCATTTGCTATAGCAAGAATTCCATTTTATATTCCTTTTCAATATTCAATATCTTGAACATCTTTGAATTATGATACAAAGTTAGTTGAAAAAAATTGGGACAGTGATAGTAAGAATATCATTTTATATCCTTGATGAATATATGATGATACCTTGAGTGAACCTTTGAATCATGATACGAAAATGGTAAAAAAAATGGAACATAACTAACAGTTTGAATTGTTGATTATGAATATTATTCAAATCACGAATATACCATAAATTTATTTGCAATATCCTTGACCCCTTGAAGTGGTAATTCAAAGCAGTAAACAGTTGTATTGCCATGGAAAACATATTGATTGTACGATTGCTTATATGCTTCCGGAAAATGAATAAAAACGATTACAAATGAAAAGGGTACCTAGTGCTTTCATTGAACTGAACTCTCTGACTTATTCAAGTTTTTTAGTAGCAACATGTGATAGTTTGATAATTACAAAACTAACTCAGACTATAAAAAACAAAATTAAATACAGTTGGTTCCAAAACTTCTATATGATAATCTCTACACAAATCAAAATAAATCTTTTTGAAACAACCATTAGCTGATGCTGTTTCCAAAACTCAAAAATATAGCAAGTCATAAATAATGTAAATGTCCAAACAAATTGATCATAACCAATTTCATATGAAAACCAACGTGAATTCCAGTGAATTTCTTAAAATTCTCAAATGCTTTGGAATTAACAACACCTTATTTTAAGGGTTTGTGAACCGTTGTTAACAAAATTTTATATAAAAAAGGTATAGTCGGTTTTCTTGCTCTATATTGCATCACAAAAAGAGCACTACAAAAATGAATATTTCAAAAAGGAATTTGAAATATGCTCCAAACGTTTTTATATAGTAGGATAGGGAAAATACCTGCCGAAAAACAACAACTGCCTCGGATGATATTATGAAGGACATTTACATATATCCGTCAGACATTTGTGCAAGCTTCTCCCCAGAGAAAATTCTTGCAGGTGTTTCTCGATATTTGAACATCAACAACAACAGACCTAAGTATTATCCTTCATCAGTAAAGGACAAATATAACCACGACAGCAGTGCCGTCTGATACTCCACTGACCGATTTGATTGAGGTCCTGTTACGTTTCGTATTGACTGTTTCCTCTGGAATATCTTTGGAAATATAATAAATACTCATCAGAACTATGATCCATGGGAAACGAGAATACACCAAAAATACTCCTTGTAAAATCGACACTCTTCCCCAAGAAACTTTAGTCATGGTTGCCACTTAATACAATATTGCTAAACGAAAAAATATTATGGAAAATTACAAATTCCAATATTTTCAATATGAATACTGGAATAATAAATAGAAATATTGAAATTTCCAGAAACAAGTGAAAATGTCCTGACTTCTGAGTATTAGGAACATAATTTTGTGGCTATTTGAGATTTTTGTTTTTCTTGACTGTTCCCGGGTTTCCAGCTTGCTGGGTACCATGCAGAATTACATTTCAATTCCACTTAGAGATAACTCAATCTTTTTATGGTCTACATTATTCAATTTAAACTTTCTAAAAGTTTCTATAAGCAACACCACACCGAGCCAATAACAGATAGAAAAATAACTTCATTACCGCTGAGTTTTTTGTATGACCTTCCACATATGCAATGGGAATAATTCTATTTTTGTACAATCTCAAAACTTCTTCATTCGACAGTGGAGTAAGGCCTTTATATACAGAACCAAATTGTATTTGCAAAAAGGAATCAAGCTTCAGTAAAATTCCTTTTTCAATATCGTAATGCAACCCTCGAACTGCAAAGCCAGGTTTATATTCCAATGTTGATATTTCTTGTGGATACTGGAAAGTAATAGAGTGAGATACTGAGAGTGAGGTATTGAGAAAATTTCACCTTATACTGTTCGATGAGAGTCTGTCGTCCCAGATTATAGAGGAGGTAATCTAGTGAAGGTTTATAACAGGCCAGTGTATAGTCATAATCGAAGCCATAGACTTTAACCTCTTTCAAATCTAATTCGTTACACGCGAACACTGCTTTTGGATTCACATCTTTCGGCAACTTCTTTGCTGCAAAATACAAGCATGACAAGACTATAACTTTGAAGGTTGTCCTGGTTACTTACAATGGCACTTCTTTTTAATTATTTCATATGCTTCTTCCAGTCGTCTCCAAGAATGAAATCTTATAAATAATTTATCAATTCTACATAGTTGTGTTTCAAATATTGACTTTGAGATAAATTTTTTGTTGACAATCTTGCATAGCCACATTACTTGGATTCTAACCTAGATATATTATTATATCATAAAACGTACTTCGTACTTGCATAAGAAGGCTTAAATGCGGAAGTAACGCATTAAAAATTAAATCTAGTTGATTCTTGAGAGGAAAGAGAGTAGGTATTGATTATCTTAGCATTATGCTCCTTCCTAACAGTTAAAAACTAGGCAGCACTTATGAAGTTCTACAGTGAATTATTTCCCTTAATGCATGAAAACGATGAATCAATTGAAGGTTAGGCAGCCATTACAGTTTTACGGCGATTAAATGCACCAGACCTGCTTAACCGATTGAATTAGGATTATTTGGTGAAAGACATACTATCTAGTTATCGGTGCTCATGACACAAGCTGTCAACAATAATAATGTCAAGTTAGAAAGTTCCAACTACTTTTGAAAAGTAAAATGAGTGAACAAAAGCGATTTGGCAGTGTTTCCTTACAAAAAGTAGATGAAATCATTTAAAATAATACTCCAAAATTTATCCAGAAAACAATATTTTTCAAAAAAGGGTTATGAAATGAAAGCCAATAATAATACATCTATGGAGAATGTTGTTTTGATACTCAAAAATTGGACGTTCAACATGAAGAAACGGAACGGTGATGCTTACAAAGATAACGTTATTGAGACTCTTTGAAACAGATCTACAGAGAAAATACAAGAAATGTACTTTGATGATTATAAAATGGTGTTTGACCCATTTGAAGGCATTAAAGTCGACGAGAGTTGCTCGTAATGCTATAAACGAAGATAAATGGAGAATAATCCAAGTGAAAGAAGAATTAGTTCGGTGGCTTTGGGTATGGATAACTGAAGAAATGAATTTCCTTTGGAATCACAATGTTTCTCTGCAGGATTGCAGGGAAACATTTTTCACATATTTTCAGAGGCGTTAGCTTGAAGAAGGACGAAGGATGTGAAATATTTAGTTTATCAGATAACAGATGCCAGAAAACAAGTAATCACAACTAATCAATTTGTACTGTATTTTCTGCCCACTCAGTGTTATCGCTTCGATAGCGTGTGGTTAGAGATATGACATGTTGCATTACATATTAAATTTGCATTCCAATATGATTAAATTACTATTGTCTTCAATTCAAATAATGTGTGAAAAATTGAAAACACAATAATCTAAATTCAAAAAGCATTGTCTACTACATTCAGGAAAAACCTTTTCTTTTTTCCAAGCAGATTGGAACATATTCCTGTATTCATCAAAACGACACAAGAGGTGCAAAACCAGTGCTGATAGCATTGATGAGCATTGCCCTGTGAGATAACTTCGAAAATTATTGAGCAAAGTAAAGAGTAATAGGTATGTCTACAGAAAGATTATTTATAACTTGCAATATATACTGGAGCCAAAAAAGCTCATCTTCTTGTTACAAAAACTCGCCAGGCGATAGAAATGAACTTTAAAAATGGACGAAAGAAGTTGTCAACGAATGGTTGTAATACAACGTAAAATAAGATAATCGCTCAAAATAATCGCTCCAAATAACCTCCCCGCTCTACTGCTGTGAGTAATTTGATGAAAAATAATAAAGAAGAGCTGCAGTTGAAGTTTAATGAAACCGTACCTACAAATGGACGCTGAACATCATTAGATATAAATTCAAAATTAAATCACGAAATAATAATCTCTCCCAACTTCCCATACTATAGGTTCTAGCAAATGCCTGCCGGAAAACAACTGCTTGTCCGGTTAATATCATGCTGGGTATTGAATTATATTCGATGGACATTTATGTAAGATACCTCTCAGAGGTTAGGCTTGCAAATGTTTCTCGTTAATGCACCAGAAGGACCATGCTGAAATTATTCAAGTAGATCACCTACAGATCGGTTTAGCGGTATTATTTTTCATTAGTGCAGAAAAGACCATTAAATATCATAAATAGTCCATTATTCACTAAACATCGTGTAGAACAATGGAATACCTCCCAAATGAACTCAGAACTAATGAACATTTTGATGAAAGAAACGACACCAAGTGGATAATGAAGAAAAGTAAAAACAATTATTTACATAAACAGTAATTTTTCTAATACAACTAAATATAAATAGATTGTATTTTCTGTTTTCGATTTTGAAACAACATTTTTCATTCCAGAACAAGTACCTCTCCCAATCACCAGAAATGCCATACTCTTCTTGACACGCGTTTCGTCAACCAAGTTGGCGTCTTCAGGAGATGAGGAAAATGCACAATAGTAAAACGCGCGTCGAGAAGAGTATTGCATTTCTACTGATTGTGAAATGTGCTTGTTTTAGATTTACTCTACGCCAGAGGTTACAGTATGACCTATTATTAACGTTTTTCATATTTTTTTTTCTTATTCTGGAAACAATAACAACATATATCCATCATACACCAAGCCCATGTGGTATCATATCATGACAGTCATTAGCGGTCAGTATAAAGTGTTTAGAAGACATAAAACATTTTGTGAGGTTGTTCGTTGATTTGTCAGATATTATTATAGATAGCCGTCATAACTTCGTAAATATATTTCTGTTGAAGAAGTTATTAGTAGTTATTTGTTAACTACAATTGGTGACCCCGACGTGATCTGAACACGCATCCTTCTGATCACAGCAACTGGAAAATATTCATGTATACAGAATTACCAACCGCTACACATGTCTTCGTTAGAATAGATGCAGTCAAAAAACCTTTGCAACAGACATTCTGGACCATACAAGGTTTTGAAGCGAAATGACAAATATTCCATAGAGAGACTCAAACCAGCTTTCATAGAGAATCAACAAAATTGACCGTCAAAATCTTACTATTGAAAATGAAGACGAAATGGACCAAGTTTCTACGGAAAGGTCCTACACCACCCGCTCTGGAAGGAAAGTGAACTTTATTATTCGAAACATCCATGGTCTCAATCAGATAAGGAAGTAATGTGGTATCACATTATCACAGTCATCAGCGGCCAATATAAAGCGTTTAGAAGAAACAAAATATAAAAAACAATTTTTGTAAGGTTGTTGATTGTTTTGTCAGATATTAATTTAGATAGCTGTCAAAACTTCGTAAATATATTTCTATTGAAGAAGTTATTAGTCGTTATTTGCTAACCACACCCAATCGATCAAAATACGTGCAATCTCAAGACTTACTACGGTCTTGCAATTTAATCGATCTTGATATTATACATTTCCTTGGAAATATTTTGAAAATTATGATGTTGCACACATTTCAAACGATTAAACTTGGGTCAGTGCTCATATTTTAGATGAATTTTAAAATTTGGATTTTGAAACTAAGTGTTTCAACTTCATATCATCGTTTTTTTATGGAAATAAATCTCAACATACATCCCTCGTACTTTAATTTTAACCGGATATAACTCGGATATAACACTTGAACAAATACAAGTGGATAACTATCACTCAATAAAAATGAACTAGTGTACTATAATTTTTTGGGTAAAAAGTCTTATTACTCTAATGATATGCTCCAAAAATAACCTGTTCCTAACCGCCTCTTACCAGAATGTTCGATAACAGTTACCTGAAAATTAATAATATAATTTGCAAAATTATATAATAATATAGGGTCCTCCAACAGAACTTCCGACTTTTGACAATCGATATCGGCCATATTGTTGAAGCTAATTATTTGGCGTTCATTCCGTCTGTTTTACTGGAGTTTTTTTTCACAACACCAAACCGTTATTTTGACACCTCAACACGTGTTTCGATCACCAAGTGATCAAGAGGTTTAAAGAGGAAGATCTTCCTCTTGAGGATGATCACTCGTTGATCATCTTCGAGGTGTTAAAATAACGGTTTGGTGTTGGAAATAGCTCCAGTAATATTCATTATTACATCAAAGGTTAAAGACAGTGCATCACAAGTCCGTCTGTTTTTCCAAATCACTATGGACGGATATAGCATTCAACAACACGTGCAAACGATAAACATGTTTTATAAAAAATGCTGTTCTGTTAGGGCAACGTACCGCGCGCTTCGTCTATTTTACGGTCGCCATAATCGTCCTCCCGAAAGGACAATTCGCGATGTGATGGATAAATTTGAGTCCACTGTTAAATGTTCGATCAACACCCGTACGTCGACAAAACGCCGCTATCTGTGAGAGTGTGTAGGATAATCCGAGGCAGTCGATTTCGCGTAGCTCACAAGAACTCAGCCTTTCGTAGATCATAACTTGCCAACTGACCCTAATTTTTATCGAAAATCATATCCAGCGATGAGGCCCATTTCTGGATAAATGGGTACGCGAACAAACGAAATGTTCGAATTTGGGACGATACCGATCCACATGAGTTTGAAGAGCTTCCAATGCATCCCAAAAAAGTCATAGTTTGGTGTGGATTTTCGGCATCGGTTCATATTTCTTTGAGAACGACGTTGTTGTTGATTACTTTTGAAACAAGACAGTTGTGGCATTGAGAAGAGTAAATTTCTAAACGGAAACAGTTACCATATCAGTGAAAAATTTCTCTCCAACCCAGATAAGATAAATTAGATTGAATGAACTGCTGATGAAGTCCCACCCTATAGGCCTATTTCTAATATTTAGATGTCCTATTTAGGGTAAAATTATTTTTATATGAAGTTGATGTCATATAGTCCCAGTTATGTGCACTATAAATTATCGTCTTTTGGGCTTTCTACTTCTACTTTTGGCTTTCTACTTCATTTTTATACAAAAGAATCTGGGAATCTTCCCAAAAAATTATTCTCTCCTAAAAAGACCTCTTTCAATTTGAAGTCACGTCATATCAACAGCAAAACTGAATCCCTGCCTCTTGAAATGATTAGGAATAGGCTAGGTTGGGTTTTATGTAGGATACGTACCTATAGTCTTTTTGATTAGTCTATTATCATGTGATCTATTTCTGATATTGATGCAACATCAATTTTATCAGTGAATACGCATATCATTATGTATATTGCTCAATTGCCAATAATAGTTATAATAGTCAGGTAATAATTTGAAATAGATTTCTGATGAGAATTAATTTAGAAATTCCCACATTACTGATCTAGTTTAACTTTTGGGATTTATGGAACACAATTTTTAATTATTAAAAATCTATTTCTGTGACAACTGTGGAATGAAAAAATATTTTATACAGAAAAAAATCAGAATTGAGTTGATTTATGTTTTTATGTTATTTTTTTAATGATTACGAGAAGCGTAAAAGTAATAGTGTTCTTAATTGGTTTCAGTATGTATGGCTGATACATCACCTTTTTATAAAACATCAAGTTTTAAAAGTACCGAGAAAGAATCTCTGAATTCTACGATTATATTGAATATACAAACTATTTACAACCATTTTCTCACTGCCAAAACGACATCTGAAATCCATTGATCAGTGTGCACATTTTTTTTCCATAAAGAAATTGCAAGAATAAATATAAAATATATCAAGCATTGGTAAAACAAATGACCTATACTTGCAGAATCGTATATTTTATGTCTTTCACTGACTTTGTATTTCGAATCTCCAGAACGGCTTTTATACTGAGTAAATGAATAAAACAAAACGCCTGTCTCTGACAGGTCACGTAGGAAAAGCGTAAACATTGTGAAACAGGCGTTGATATGCGATATTTTGTGTTAACAGAACAAACACATCGATACATTTTCCCCTTTTATAGTGGGACATTTTAAACCGCCTGATTAATCACAAACCGTGTCACCGGATTCGAAACTGATATTTATAAACGATGGTGAATTCCACGAATAAATGAAATGAATATAATGATAATAGTAAGTGATACTGAAAATACTCATTAGAATAATAATAATAGTAACGTTTTCAATACCTCAGTCTACCGCGATCACGTGATGAGTATAGAGGTTCCTGACACAAGTGCAGGGCCTGCCGAGAGGCGCCTGAGACTCTAATGTAGCAAGTTCAGCATCTGCTGTCTCAGTCTATATGTATCGACATAACGCGAGGGCTTTATTACCATCTATGGCACTTTTACGGCATTCACGACACACCGGTGTTGTCCTATGCCCCGGAGGATATTGAATTCGTTGTGGGGAACGATGAATGCCGGATTTTTTGGATCACCCTCAGGCTCATAGAAGCTGATGAACCTGATGTAGTTCTTCTCGACCACCAGAGCAAGACGATATTTGTCATGAAGTTTTCGAACTCCGCAGACTCCAAACCACTTTGTCAAGATGGTTGTTCTGATTATTGGAGTCCTTGGTAGAGTTCGGCCCTTTCTACTCTTGAATGTCGAAATCATTCTGGCTTGCGGCAACAAGGCAGAAATCTTGACCGAACAAATGTAGAAGGCTGTAGTTTTCCCCTCACTGCATGTATTCAGGGCACATGCTTCTTGGACCCAATGATCACTTACCCCACAGACAGGGGAGTGGTCATGGGTTGATAATGTTGGCGCGCCCTCCCGAATGTATCGGGGCTTCGAGGCATAGGGTTCGACTAGCGCAACCTGAGGAATAACAATACTACTACTACTACTAATAATAATATTGTTTTAGTGCATTGATAGGTATAAAAAAAATACAGAGATGAACCAAACTAAATGAATACACCAATCAACAAAAAGGCAGATTTCAAAAATTTGTTCAAAGAACAGGTTTTGGCTTTTCCACTCAACCATGAAAAACATCGATCAGGATAAACCAGCAGAATTTAAAAAATTTGCCGTGTCAATTAACGATCCTTAAGGGACTACCAAAATGACTAATTTGAAGACAAACTTTCTCAATTTTTAATTGGCAATATTGATTAGAGTTTTTTAGAAACCTACAGCATTCCTGTATTTAGTATATGATGATTTCATTTGATTCTCGAGTACCTATATTATGCAGTACATTTTTTTATTTGAGAGGTTTTCCTGGAAATGAAGATTTTGAAATGATGAATAAATGAAAAAAATCTCGTTTCCGATATTCTCATTCAATTAATTTGTTTTGTATTTTTTAGTTATCGTCATCAGTCTTAGTTATCTCCCGCGTCAAAAGCCAGCATTTTTGTTCTGATGAGAAAAAAATGTTTTCAATAGAATAATGCACCATTGTCGCATGATCGACCCTAACAACTGTGTTCGAGCACCACTAAAATATCCCTAACTTTAAAACTTTCAAATTTGGTTTGGCGGCCATCTTGTTTCCCGTCATTTTGAATTCGTTCCCTCTTGAACTCCTTCATATGATATCAATATCATGGGGATGCATGAAAAACATAGTTGAGGAATTGGCCGCGGTGGTAGTTCGCTTGACTTACGATCGGAAGGCCGTGGGTTCGATTCCCGCCTCGACCAGATATTTTTCTCGAGATAATTTATCTAGTTGAAGCTGGGATGATTCTGCAACCGTGTTAGGAATCACACGTTAAAAGTTAAGACCTCGTTAGTCCTTAGCTCGCACAAGTTTCTCAACTTCTGAGCGCAGAAGTTGAGAAACTTCTGACAGCTGATTAACGAAAAAACAGACTTTTTTTGAAGTCTGCTATATTGGATTTCATGTATTTATTTATTTGCTTATGCTTTGCTCACTGTGATGTCATTTAATTTTTCGTATTTTTTTCAGCAAACCTCTTTTGCTGATACCCATATCATGGGAGTGCATGTAAACTAACTAGTCCGCCATCTTGGATGTAGATCACGCATTTTTATCCAAACTAAACGTGTATGAAAAATATCAGCTCAATCGGATGAGGATAACTGCTCTAATATTCAGTGGTAAGTTTTTCAAGAGGTGACACTTGATATGAATGCTATAGATAAGAATTTTTCTTATATAATGAACGCCTAACTTGATCATTAAACCCTGGGACCAGAATACTTGGCAAAAAGAATCGTTGTTAACTTGAAAGTTTCCATGGTCACCTTTCGGTTCCATTATCAGATCAGCTTAATGTCTTAATAATATTTCATTGCCATATTGGATGTTCGTCATGTCAGACCTAGGTTGACTTCACTGTACTTATTGTCTTTCAGTCACTCTGATACCCATATTATGGGGGTTTCAGTGGAAATTATAAATTGTCAACTTGTGACGTCCACCATATTGGATTTGGAATGTCATCACTTTGCTTATTGCGTTTCAGAGAGGTGCATTAAATAAACTAGTCCGTCATTTTGGGAGGTCCGTCATGTTGGATTTAGAATGACGTCACATTACTTATTGTGTTTCGCTTATCAAGCCTTTCCATTTGATACACTTATCATGGAAATTATGAATCGTCATTATTGACGTTCTCCATATTGGATAAAAATGACTGCATTTAGGAAATCGCATTGTCACGAGAACCAACTATTTGTGATGAATTCCAGTTCAATCGAAGTGGGTGATATTCAACACCATGTCTGCTGAATCTAAATAATTGTTATATTAACGTCAATAATAATTCATGAGATGATTTAGAAAAATATTTCATTTATTTGGTAAGTGCATTCCATGTTCTGTTTATTGTTCTGTTCATAATATATTGTACATAAGAGTTTTGTGGTTAGTTTCTAACGAGTCTTCGAACAAGGACTTCCGAACCTTGACAATTGATGACGGTCATCTTGTTGAAGCTACATCTGTTAAATTAGTTGTCATTTATTCAGTCCGTTTTGCCAAATCTCTATGGACGTATAAAGCATTCAACAACACGTGCACGTTCAGTAAACGATTGACCAACACCCGTACGTCGATGAAGCGCAAAATCTACCGAAAACATCGGCACAGTCTGTGAGAGTGTGTAGGATCCGAGACCACAACCTGGCGAATTTTGCATAGTAACTTGGGCCTACACCCGTGTGAAGTTCAACTGACCCAGAAACACAACGACGTGTGTTCGATGGATGAGCTTTGGAGAAGTTGGTAACTGACCAAGATTTTCATTGAAAAATCATCTTCAGCGGTGAGGCCCATTTCTGGATGAATGGGTACGTGAACAAACAAAATTGTAGACTTTGGTACGATACCAATCCACATAAGATCCAAGGGGATGGCAGTGTTATCGGGCCATATTTCTTAAACAACGACGTTGGCCAGGCCATGATGTCAACGGCGAGCACTATAGGTCGATGATTACCAACTTTTTTTGTCCTGAATTGGATGATCTGCACACCAACGACATGTGGTTTTAACAGGACGGCGCTACGTGCTACACAGCTCATGCCACATTTGGTATTCCGCAAGAGCTATTTGAGGACATGGTAATCTCACGTGGAGGTGATGTGAACTGGCCACTGATATCGTACGATTTGACCCCATTAAAATTTTTCTTGTGGGGTTTTTTCAGTCGCAGGTGTATGCGAATATGGCACAAATCACAGCGATCATCGGAGTCAACATAACCCATGCCATCGATCGTATTCAGCCTGATTTATGCGCCAGAGTCATGGAAAATTGGACGTTTCGGATGCGTTCCACCCAGAGAAGTTCGAAAGATGTTATATCCCACAAATAATGGCCTCAGTAGGTCTTTCAAACGAATAAAAATGTTCGATGATATCTCACACATACCTACACTTCGTTTCATTCAAATTAAAATATAGGAAGGACTTAATGAAATACCCTCAGACTCCTCTTTTCCAATGGGCACTTTAGGCAAGTGCCCAGGGCCCCGCGATCGATAGGGCCCCCCCTCAGATCAAATACAAAATCCCTAGTTTCTGTCAGATCACCAAATGATAACCAATATTCATTACCAAACTTATATAATTCGAAGAAATCGAACCTAAATTACTGACTACAATACCAACTTACTATCTTTTACATGCGCGAAGCTATTCTACTCTTGCCCAAAAATTAGGCTTTCCGACTTCATTATGTTTAGATAAATTTGAATATATAATAATGGTATACTAAGCACATACACATTTAAAAAAAAATTAGTAGTACACTCATCAGTGTGACTCGCTCCATTTAAATTGAGCGAACGAAGCGAATATGAAGCTCCAAGTTTGAATTAACCAATTAATTTAATTGAGAAATTACATAGAAAATTGAAACCAAACTCTCCAAACCAACTCTCCAACCTAACTGACTAAAATCTATGTATGTATGTATGTAAGATTACGTTTATTCATTATTAAGGGGTTAGTAGTTTACAAAGTATTTGGATATTTGTTGGGACCCTGCTATAGGTTTATACCTCTTCAGGGTTTACAATTTTTCCTATCAGTGTTAGTATGTGGTTGAATTATGAATTATAAATTATAAGTTATAGGTTATGATTTATGAATGATAAGTATAGGTAGTGAATTCGGTTGTCCTGGTTCTTGGCTGTGGTCGGTATTCATGGGAGTGTGGATTATGTTGAGTATGGAGTGTTGATGATTTCATATGAGCTCTCAGGGCGTTCCAGGCTGTGATTTTCCTCTATCTGATGGCTAATGGATATTCCTCAAGGATATTCTGGATCTGCTCCGTAGGGTCTTCCATCAACCCCAGGAGTCTGGCTGGGAGGAACGGTTGCTTTCTGCGTGGTATCCTTTTGGCGCCTCCACGGGGCCACCATGGGGAGGTAAGGGTAAGGGTGTTGATGTCCGCGGTGTTTTGGCTTCTCATAGTTCTCGTATCGTATCTGCCTTGGAGTTCCTGAAATCTCAAATTGATCGGGGTGATATCTATTTGGTTGTATAAATTGTTTGAGGGATATCTGAAGGGGAGGTTGTGGATATTTCTTAGGATTTTTCTCTGGGTTCTTACTATTCGGTGGACT
>NW_019292750.1:30088-46564 GCF_000500325.1 Leptinotarsa decemlineata
TTAATATTTGTTGTTATTGTTACATAATTAGTAATGAAAAATTGTAAAAATAATAATTTCCAAAAGAAACATTTGATTCCCCATATTATTCCTTGTGAGGTTCAGGAATATGCAAATAGGTCACATTTTTTTCTTAAAAACTAAGCAAGATATGAAAAAAATTCAGGAGACAAAAAGGTTGTATTTCTAATTGCTTGATCCAAAGAAATAATATTGCACAAAAGTCAGTGGCGTACATTTTTAAGTCAAAAATATTCGTTCAAAACCCGTTCGAGACGCCACTGGACTTATTGACTTGAAGAACTTTCGGGCTAAATTAGCTCCTTAATTCACACCCTGTATGATTCTATAGTTGAAAGTTTGCCATCTGGTTTCGATGTGGGTAAGTTATAATTGCTCAGTACACCAAAATCCATGTACTCGCTTTAGAACGATAAACAAAATGAATGATCATTTTTTAAGTTATCCATTTTAATCAATGAACTGAAAGGAATAAAATAATAATAAGATGCTATCAAGGTAATTTGAACATTAATGTTATCAACTTTCTGTGTTCATACCAATTTGTTACGGTGATGACCAATACATTAATAATTATTTTGGTAAATAGAGCGGCAGCAACAAACAGCGAAGTTTATGGCGGTGTTGACGTGACACCAGGGGCATGAAAAAGTGTTCCACAAAGAAAAGGGGAGTCAAACACAACAAGGATTTTTTTCATGCTGATGAAATATCCAACTTCACAGTCACTGGTTATTTAACACATCGTACTGGAACCTCTGACGTAAAGTGAATCTACTGAAAACACTTCCCCAACAATAGAACAAAAATTACGGTATCTCGACGCGCGTTTAGCATAGGATCATAGCGTAGTTCAGCACAGGATCAATAACAGGTAGTTGTTATGGAGAAGGAAATATTAAGAGCAGATAGTTGTTAGTTCATAGATGGATCAAAACCACCTTCCTGTTCTGGTGCAGTTGTTTTCAGTCGCAGACCCAGGACAGAGATATCTACTTGCCTAGGAACCTATGCGACTGTATTTCAAGCGGAAATTTACGCTATTGAATTGTGTGCGGAGAGATTGGAAGAGTCCAACTTCATACACAAGTCAATGAAAATATTCTCGGACAGTCAAGCGGCGTTGGAAGTCTTGGCTCCTACCGAGCAAAGTCTAAATTGGTAACAAATTGCCAAAAACGACCCTCCTCGATAGGAAGACTTAACAAATTGTCTCTGGTCTGGATTCCTGGCCATACTGGCCTGGAAGGCAAAGAGGCTGCTGACTCCCTTGCAAAAGAGGGTGCCGTAAGCAGCTTCATCGGATCAGAACCTGTCATTGGCATCGCTTTAGGCTTTGCCAAACAAAGATTATTCACCTTTCGAAGCTTGATACCAAACAGTTGTTGGACTACGGTGGGGATGAACTACAATGTCTAACAGGCCTTCTTACAGGTCACTGTCATTTGAATCATCATATGCAGAGACTCTGACTGTCTGAATACAGTATGTGTCGCCTCTGTTTGGAAAATGATGAAACAGCAGAGCACATGCTTTGTGCCTGCCTTGCTAGGGACCGAATCAGGTTTTTAAAATTGGCCAGAGCCCACCTGACAGACCTCTCACCATACAAACTAATCGGCTTCGTTGAGAAGCTGGATTTATTTGGTCGAGTGTGAATAGGTGTGAGCCATAATAAACCCTTGCGGGTTGCGGTGGAGGGGCGAATAGACCCACTCACTTTGGACCTTACCTAACCTAACCTAGGTAACGTATTCCAAAAACACTTTATTGTGAGATTTTCACTAAATTGTTTTACAAAAACGCAACACGTTTCGCCATACAATGGCTTCATCTGGCGTGACATAAGTATTTTAGGAACTTCCTCTGCACGCTCTCAATTGATGTTTTTTGGTAGTCGTAAACTGAATTCCATAACACAGAGCCATACTCCAACTTAGATCTGGCATACGCAAAATATAGCAATTTTAAGCTGGCAATACTTTTGAAGCAGTTATATTCCTTATATGTGTTGTAAATGCTAATTTACTTTTGTGTGTTAAGTTGTTGATTGAATAATCGTACATTAAAGTTCGATTTTTTGTTGTGAATGATATTATTTTACATTTGTATACGTTCAGTTATAGACGATTATTATTACACCAAAGTTTGATTACATCTAATTCATGTTGTACACGTTGGCAGTAAAAAATGTCGTCAATTTTATAATATAGTTTCAGTTCATCTGTAAATAGTAGGCTAGGAATATTCAAAGAGGTTGCCAAATCATTAATAAAAATACAAAATGAAAGAGGTCCAAGATTAGAACCTTGTGGTACTGAGCCGATTTGAAAAATGTATATTCTAGGAATTGTTTTCTGTTAACTAGATATGATTCAATTAGAGTAAGCAGTTGGTTAGAGACTCCCAATTTTGTCAATTTGCTGGGAAGAACATAATGGTCTATAATGGCTTAGTTGAAGCTTAGAGATTATCTTAGAAATAGATCAGTAACACCTTCCTCGCGTCGAGGAGGGTGTTACAGTTCTGGTGAATGACGTAAGTGTTTTTGTCGAATTCTGTCTCCGCTAGACTTTCAATACTACCTTTCATAAATGCATGGTTTTAGAAATCAACATCACTGCTTCGAAACTAGAAATGAGATTCACTGATGGACTAAAATGGATGAACCTGTTTATGGTGTAATGAAATATGTGCCCGTTCGACCGTTCTGATCTGCCGACACCCGATCACGTCATATTGTGTGAAATTCGCATCAGCCTATTGAAACGTAGGCTTGACATGTGTCCCGGTGGAATTATTTATGTTGATATGATGATATCGTAATCGCTTATGTATCAGGCAAAATGATCCTTCATGTAGGGATTTTCATGTGTTGCTTCACTGGGCGATGTTTAGAATTAAATACATGATGTGAATGATTTATGGTGGAAATTCTTCAGAGTATCCCTCTTTCATTCAAAGTTTCATTTCTATTACATTTATTACAAGTTCAAAACCACTATCATTACATTTTCAGTATCTTACTTGTTAGAGTACAATTCTATGTCAATTGTCATGCATGCGAAACCCATAAGAAGCTTTTGCTGTTCTATGATGAGTACGTTGCTAGGAAAGTGAAGTGTAATATGACAGAAGAACACAACTTGAATAAATATGTAGGGAATATGGAGTAATTATTGTCACATGATGCAAAAGTGGAATGCTAAAACTCTGCATTCAACGTTACTCACGTAACTCAATCAAATTTTCTTCTTAATTTTCAGACACGAAACCACAGAAAAAAGAGTATGAGTACATATAACTAATATGTGTTTTGTAACCTTTCATGAGTAAAATCATACCAAATGTTATCAGTAAGTTTTGATAGTACGTTTCCCTAGATCTCGAGGTTTTTTTTCGAAAACTAGTGAAAGTTGGGATATCAAAGCTATAAAAATAACATTCCATTTATATTCTTCAATTTTATTTGTCAAATTCAGCATCCAATTGAAATTGAGTTGCATAAGAAATTAGGTGACAACAGATGAATCAACATTTTGAAAATTCTTTGAAAATTCCTTTCCAATCAAGCATTTTCATCATATTTTCGAGCTAGTTAGCATCCTATCACATCTGAACTACTGCTACAGAAATTGGAACGATATGGCGTGAGAGGGACTGCTCACAAGTTAATTAAATCATACCTGCAAGGCAGAATTCAACGAGCTATTGTTGACGTCACTGTGAGTGAACCACGGAAAATAGAGCAAGGTGTCCCTCAAGGATCTATACTCGGACCACTTTTCTTCATCATTTTTGCGAATGACTTGTTTCACTATTTTCAACAACTTTCATCAGTACACGTGGTAACATATGCGGATGATACAAATTTCCTTTTNGTAGCGAACAAACTTCTAAAACATCAATGAAGGAAAAGGTTTAAACATTTTTTCTTTCAGTAGACAGTAGATACATTTTAGTTCAATTTTTTCTGCCTGGTGCGTGATTCGAAATTGTGAGTTTTCACAGAAATACCTCTGCATTATTCATAGTTGTTAAGTTACTGGACAGTAATGAATAGTATCATCTTTATAACTAACAAATCTTCAAATTTCAAAATCATGAATCAATTTGATTTCGATATTCTGTACATTCCAGTTATCAGATTATTCCGATAGTCCAGACAGTCTCCAATGTTTATATATTACTAATAATTTCGAAATGAAAAGCTTCGTTAACGTTCAACACATATTTTGATGGCAAAAAAATGTTAGAGATTCAAGCAATTTATTGAAAAAAATCGATAAATGATCCTAAAATTTTCATGAAGGAATTATAACATAAAAAATACCTCTTTATCAATAAAACGAAACACCATTCATCACAGAATTTACAAAAATTCACCTTTAAAAATGCGGTCTTCTTTCCGTCAACCAAAATCAACTGGAATCCGGCATACCAAGAACAAAAACCACAGAAAAAATCTGCAGGAATCCCGGAAAAGTTCACTGTGTGACAGGTGTTTGAGAACGTGCTTTTCGAATGGGGAGACCGACGCGCGTCCAGACGATGCAACCGACGCTTACCTACTGCCTGGAACAGCGACTGATTAGATCGACGCCGGCACCGCCAGTAGATACAGGGTGCTAAGGAGTTCTCAGTCTTTACGTGGACCCTAACACGCTTGCTTGAGATCATTATACTGGCAGTACAGCACTTTTTTCTGAAAATTAAGGTAAATATTCGTTTTGAGGGCACCCGGCGATTTTGAAAAAATTTTTGCGTGTATTTTGATGCGTAGATTACAAATCCGAAAGGAAGAAGCGACGCTCTCCCTTATTTACAAAGTTACGGCCCTTCAAGGTCCTGAAAAAGGCAACTTTTCAGCCTTCTTTTTCACAAAATAAATTATTTTTAAACACAAGCATCTATTCACTAGGTCACCTTTACACTCTATTCCTCCTTCTTTGGCACTCTTCACTTCAATAATCAACATTTTTCTTATAAAAAACTTAATTTAAAAACGAATGCTTCTCCTGACATTGGTGACATTATTCTATTTTTAGATTAGTTACCAGTGACATTTCAGAAAAAAGCGGTTGGTATTTGCCGCTGCCTACTATTTCAAATTCGTAATACACCTCCAAAAACCCATTTACGATCTAAAGAATGAAGGTAAAAAACATTTTAATTACTTTAGGAATATGGACTGCATCAGTCATACCAACCACGCCATTAACCTTAAAAACGTAAAATAAGCTAAGCATAAGCTATATAGGTATGGAGTTCGGGGTTTGACACTTGATTTACTTCGAGACTATCTATCAGAGAGAACACAAAGAGTAAAGATAAACGAAGAAAGTAAAGGTGACCTAGTGAATAGATGCTTGTGTTTTTAAATAGTTTATTTTGTGAAAAAGAAGGCTGAAAAGTTGCCCTTTTCAGAACTTTGAAGGGCCGTAACTTTGTAGATAAGGGAGAGCGCCGCTTTTTTCTTTCGGATACGTAATCTACGCATCAAAATACGTAAGTACACGCAAAATTTTTTTCAAAACAAAAACTTACCAAAATTAATTGAGACAATGAATATTTCGAAATTAAATCTTGAAACATTCATCTCTCTCATAGTACCTACACCCTAGTTTCTGCAATAACCCCTGCTGGAAAACAACTATTTTCCCGGTTTCCTGGCTGATACCACGCTGGATATTGAATTATATCTGATAGACATTCATGCAAGTTACCTCAGAGAGGTTAGTCTTGCAGGTGTTTGTCGTTCATCCAGCAGCAACAGCAGCAGCAGCAAATCTGTTGAGTCTACATTTTTTTTGTTCGATTATCATTATCATTTCACTTTATTTCTTTTCGAACTCATGCATTAAATCCTTTGCACAAATAATTTTGAAGAGATTATGCATTGCCCTCATTTCAGCAGGGAACTGAAGTCTCTTCGAAACAAGCCGAGATATGTGTATATTCATCAGTCTTCTATCAAGGTTAATTCGCAAGTAATTGATCCAGTGCGGTCAATAGACTCAGGTCATTCTAGCCCCCCAAATATGAGCTGCAGTACTCGTGGTTCTGGTTCATTTCCAGTGGAAAAGCTTCATGAAGCAAGAGCCCAATCGATCCCTCTAGGAAACCCTTCATCACTTGGAAGGATCGATTACAGCTTGAGAAATGATTCTGATGCAAATTATGTGAAAAATGTTCTTCCTTATGAATCAGTAGATAGTTGTTCTGAAAATTTTGCGGAAAAAATTGGATTAGATGATTTGGGAAATACTTGCCACACGAATAGCATTTTACAAGTGTTGTTCATGACGGATAATTACAAGAACGAGGTTTTAAGGATGAGAATGTTTACTATTTTTTCACCAAACTCAAACAATTGTTCATGCAGTTGCCGTTTCGTAAAAATATATCATCTTTCCCACCAACCGAGTCCCTGGAGTCTTTGAAGTCCACTAGATACTCGATACAACAAGAGGATCATTTAGAATTCTTGGGGTTCCTGTAATACTCTTCGTGAGTAGATTATATCTCGTCTTGTGTTAGTAGATCTTTTGCTGTAAAAATTCCCACTTCTTCACTTTATAGTAAATATTCAAGAACTTCTGGAACTCCAACTAGCGTTTTCTAATATAGCTGGTAACCATTCTGTGCAAAGCTTATTGCTGAATCCTCTGAAAATGGAACTTTCAACGGGTGATCAATTGTATTGCCAAACTAACTGACTGTTATGAGAAAACAAGTATAGCTGAGGCACCAGTCAATCTAATAATACTGATGATCTCCAAACATGACTCAACCGTTGACGGAAGCACCAAACTCTCAAGAAGGTTCGAAATTGATGAACACTTCAATCTAGCAGACCACTATTTCATAATCTTCATGCAGTCATTGTTCACTGTGGTTCTGGCGTTGATTCTGTTTATTATTATGCATTGGTAAAAGACGAAACGGACTGGTTTGAGTTTGACGATATTCATGTCACTAAGTGTTTTGGCGATGTCTCGAATTCATTGGAGCCTCTGGAGGCACCATACATTATGTTTTATGAAAGAGAAGATATTGGCAGATCAAGATTTTCACATGATGTGGTGCTGCAGGTTTTTTCGGATTTTCCTGCAGCTGAAGAAGCAAATGCGCCACTGGAGTCAATGAAGTCGCCCCGAAGAATTGATTTTTGTTGTTGTTGTTTCATAATTTTATGATATGTATTACTTGAAGTATTATATTTATTAATTTGAAAATGACAATATTCAATTTGTTTTTTAGTACAGATTGAGAATCGTCCTTACTGGTCAATTTCTTCCAAATCTCTAATTGATAATGATAACAAAAGGTAAAACAAACACATCCCCCAACCACCAGAACTGCAATACTCTACACGACGCGCATTACACTAACCAAGTTGGCATATTCATGATCTGAACTGAACTGAACTCCATTTCCTTTCAGTAGCTGAACATAATATGTTTTTGATTTGTTTGTCTTCCTAGAAAATTTTATTGTCAGAATGGTTAGGGCTTTTGGAGCGCGAGTGACTAGCTTATTCAGCTAACCAGAAGCTCCACTCTCGCCAACCCGAATAAAAATAGTGACTCGGAAATTTTATTCTCATTATTCTTCGAAATATATCATAATTTCTTTCACCCTTCCAAAGAACTGAACTTATTATAACCACAATGATAAAACACTATTTACTAGACTTAATGATGTGGTTTTACCATCTTTTATAAGTATCAGCACGAACATTTCCTCAGACGATTGTCTCAAATATAGATTCATAATTACCCAATAAATTCAATCAATTTTGATATTAGATCTAAAGCAAGCATATCAAGAAGGTACATAAATAAACAGTTATGTTAAGAGGGATCTGCAACTTAAGTTGTATTATATTTAGCTTTAATTCCTTCAGATAAATAATAGTTCAAGATTTTTTCATAACGAATGGAGGTTACCACTCAAGAAACGTTGACTCGTGAAGCAATTGAAAACTGCTAACTATCTCTTGAAAAAATCAGTCGTTCATACAGGGTGTTAATTAAGTATTTACCATAAATTCAATATACGATTCTTTAGGTAATTATAAGACGAAATGTTTATATAAATATGGGTCTGCAAATCCTTCGTTCCCAAGATAGAGGGTGTTAAAATAAAAACAAATTCGTAAATATCTTAAATATCCTTCACCCAATTTTGTTGTAATTCGGCAATGGTATTTATAACATTAAGGAGCTAATTTAATCCTGACGTGATTCAATTTATTAAGTCCAGTGGCGTCTCGAGCGGGATTTGAACGAATATTTTTGACTTGAAAATGTACGCCACTGGCTTTTGTGCAATTTCCATTATTTCTTTGGATTGAGCAATTAGAAATACAACTTTTTTGTCTGTTGAATTTTTGGAAATTATTATTTTCACAACAAATATTAAATAACATTAACATCTAGACTAACGAATTGCACTAAATTCGAAATTCGCACTCTTCGAAAAATACCATAAATAATAATCAAGGGTTGCCTTGTGAAACGATTGCAGCATTCAATAAACAACTTGACAGTTGTTTGTCAACTTCATAAGCTTTTAATTTATAATTGTTATAAAAAGTGTGTTTAGTGGTTACTTTTTGAACCATTTTTGTAAAACATGGTTCAGTTTACTAACAGTGAAATGGCAGATATGCATTTCTGTTATGGAATCGCTCACGGAAACTCGAATGGTGCAAGACGCATTTACCATGAAAGATTTCCTCAGCGTGTAGTGCCTAATAGAAGAACTTTTGTACATCTCCATGCACGACTTTCTGAAACAGGCAGCTTTGAAAGATCGACGGTTGTCATTGGGAGGCCTGCAACGGTACGAACAGTTCAAATTGAAGAAGCTATTTTAAATGAGATTGAAGTAAAAAAATACACGAAACTGAATCGATAGAGAATCTGTTGAAGTTTCAGTTGGAATAACTCAAGGGTCTATCCTAGGGCTAGTGCAATATATAATACATGTCAATGATTTTGCGTGCCAAAAAGGAATTTTATTCATCGATGACGCAAACCTCCTCATTTCTGATTGACGTAATCACAGGTCTGACAGAAGCCAATATGTAACCATCACAAATGTAACGAAAAAACAATCAACTTTCATCGGATATCACTCAGAGTACCACAAGGTTAAGTTCGGGAACTGCACTATTTCCAGTAAATATAGATGAACTTGACGAGTTCCTGATGGAAAGTGCGTGAAATCTGCTGATGACGTTGGTAAAAATATAACAGGCTCCAACCAAATGGACAACGGAAATGCGAGAAAATAGTGACATCTCAGAAGAGGTTCTCTGACATCTGAGAGGTTCTCTCAGAGCAGTGTCTGTGCGGAAGTAGCGATTCACATTGGATTTGAATCGCTGAGTATTAAATCCATTTGGAAAAACTTTCTCAGGAAGTTTATTTCACATAAACGCGGTTCTCCGGATGAAAGAGTTCTGAAACAGTGAAGTTCGAGCTGTACTGACTTGAANATGAAAGAGTTCTGAAACAGTGAAGTTCGAGCTGTACTGACTTGAACCATAAAACGATGAGTAGCCACAGTCCGTCGCGTATTTCTGATATGTACCGCTCTTGGTGGAATCAAATGTGCCAAGTCACTTGTACTTCCCATGAAAGTATATTTGATGTGGATAAAATTCCGCTTCCAGTTTTGAAAAGTAGCAAGATTTTGGGTGGTGAGATTGACAAAAACCCGAATATGAAAACACATTGCGACAGACTTTGAACAAAACTGCATTATTCATCATCTAAGCTACGAAATCTCATCTATATTCTCAGTTTAGATCAATTAAAAATTGTATACTATTCTGAAGTGGGGTTGACGTTGCGCTATGGTGTCCGTTTCTGGGGTTGGTCAACTAAAGTAGGGGAAGTTTTTTAGCTCAAAAAACCATAATCAGAAGTATCACTAGTACTAAGGTACGTAGAGTTGTGTGAACCTTTCTTCAAGAAATTAGAAATACTGACTTTACCCTACTTTTACATAATGGAAATGTTTGTCTACGTTTTTCAAATTGAGCTCGAGGGCGATCCTAGTGTTGAAGGTCGTCGTTTGTTTGATGTTTCACCAACTGGAATGAAAGAAAGCGAAACAGTAGAGATTGAAAACAAAATTTTCAATGAGTTTTACAGCATTAATAATTGTTATTCAACGTTAGTGACGAGTATATAGCTGTCTTATCCAGAGAAACACAAATAAATGACGAAACAGTAAAACATCTATGTACCTATGTGTGTATATGTGACTTATCTTATTTGTATCTTATTTGTATACATCTAACAGATCAATAAATTTTCTTATCTCATCTTAAGTGTATGTGTGGTGTGCGTTTCCATGTGTGTTGTCTAGTTTAAGTGTAATAGTATATAACTTGTCTTCTCTCTGTAACTTAGCTTTCACTGACTATTCCTGATACAACTACTCATGAAATTGTTAAACAGAAAAATATGGGATTCAATTTGATTCGATCGGAGTGAATCTGGCAGAGAAAAATTCGGTTCCGAACATAGAAAAGAGTAATTTCATTGAGTTCTGTACGAGATCAGAGAACATGAAAGTATATATGAAGTACATAGGAAAATTCCACTTCCATCTTTCAGTATTTTTTTTTATATTTCAAAAAAGCTTCATGCTGTTCAGGATTTCATCACATCGTTTCATTAGCCTCATGAATTTGTTTGTTATCCAACCGATTTTCCGACTTCCACGGCTCTCGAGAAACCAATGGTAAACCTCTTCAAAATGCCAGCCTGTATATTTCAGGACATTAATTTATTCATTTATTGGATTTATTGCTGATAGCATAAAATATTCTATCCATCTTCGTGTATTTATAGATAATCGTCCACCCTGTATAACGACGATACACGACTTCAGTCTACAAATAGAGAGCGTGGCGATAATCTGTGGTCTGCAAGACTGCAGGATTCACCCGCCGCAGCCTTGTAAAGGTCCTGCCGCCACTTGGAATTTATTTAGCTCAAGTGGCGACATAATTTGATCAAACAATGTATAATTATCGCCAGCAGGGAATGCATGGAAACAGCGTCGAGCAGACATATTTTGAAATATCTTCGAAACTGAATTACTTTCACTTTGGGTTTTATGAGGGCTTCTCAACTCATATACAGGAATTTTATAGGTTTATGTAGGCCTCAATTAGAAAAATATTACGATTGCATACATTGACCAAGTTGTTCAACAGTAAATTTCTTCTTTTCGTGTATTGATTCCCAGGGATTCAACCAGGTTCAATTTCTGACCTTGATTTGCTATAATCGGAATCGTGATTCCGATTACAGAAAAATGTGGCAGGCATTCGTAGTCATTTTTTCTCTATTCAAAACATCCTTTGTGTTCCGAAGTTCTCATTTAGAAATTTCTAGTCGTTCTCCCTATATTCATATTTGAGTACTATCCACATATGAGCTTAAAGACACCTGATCACATTGTTTAGTTTTTTTTTTCATATGTCTACCAAAGATAGCAAATATTTATTCAAACCACTCTGAAATCAATCGAGTGATTTGTTCATTTATGTGATTTTTGCAACTTTACATAACACCTAAGCTGTAAAGTCCCGGGCCTAAGAAAGAAAACGCGTTTTTTTTGTTCAAAATTAGCTTCATTCTTCAACGTAATTTCCATCAAGAGCTACACAACCATTCCAGCGCCTCTCTAACATTTTAGTACCACTTTTGTGGAACGATTTATCTTTTGCCTCAAAAAAAGCCTCACTTCAAGCAATAACCTTTTTATTCGAGCGAAATTTCTTACTGGTGAGCATTGTTTTGAGGTTTGCGAACAAAAACAGTCGGTGAAGGCCAGACGTAGAAAATACAATGGATGTGGTAGATATTCGAAGACCAACTCATGTAGATGAGATTATATTGTTGCAGAACTAGCCCACAGCCTGATTCACTGCGATCTGTTGATATCTATTGTGATGCTCCTTGGTTGGTACCGCTCATTTTCTAACTTGATATCTTTGATGAGACTCCATAGCCTTGACACTGACCCCAACATATAGCTGGCATCCTCTGGTTTCTCTTTTCTGCATCTTGTCTCCGCCTTCCTATCGCTTCGCATTCACAGATCACATACAGTGCGATTTCTTCCTCTTTTCGACATTGAGTTTCTTCTGTCCGACCCATATTGCTCATATGTTTCCTGAGCCGGTATGCCCCGTTAGTAGAACCACCACTTTCCTTACAACCTGCTCAACCACAACCTCACGGTTGTGGTTGAGCAGGTCTTCTGTGAATCCGAGCGATAGTTTCTTTATGAACTTTTCCGCCTGTTTCATTCCTGGGAGCTCATTCCACCAATCTATCGATTCGGTTTGCATCCAAGAGTTTATGGATGTCTTCATCCATAGCTTTCGCTACCCCGCAGAAGAGTTCTGGACCAATCATAGCTTTGGATGCGCCTTCACTGCTAGAACATCGACCCCCTCATTGCCCTTGTGACCCTTATGTCCGGGTACCCAAGCTGGAATGACCCTACTTTGGGTACCTAGCTTCTTAAGTGCGCTCAGACAGCTTCCCACCAGTCTTGAGAAGACTTGAGCTGAGCGCTTCAATTGCCGCCTGGCTGTCGGAGAAAATGGCAATGGTTTTATTTATGACCTTCTGCCTGTTTATTTCTTCCATAGAGTGTTGGAGGGCCGCTACTTCTGCCTGGAAAACATTTGCATTATATCTGAGGCTGAGTGCGATTCTCGTCTTTGCTCTGCCTCCGTATATACCGGCTCCCTTTCCTTTTTGGGTCTTTGAGCCATCTGTATACCAAGTTTCTTCCGCATTCACCGGTGGGCAGTTTTGCTAGTCCTCTCTACTTGGTATGATGATTTTGAAATCTTTTTGAAAGTTGTACTGCGGAACTGTGTTATCATTCCTAGTATTGGATCTGCCTTCAGGTCATTGTACAGTTTCAAGTATTCTGCACCTTGTGACTGGCTAATTAGGGTTTGTCCTTGCATTACCCTGTATGTCACCAGTCGAGCTTCTCTTTGTATGTAGATGTACTATGGTGGAAGTCCGAGTGGGACCTCAAGTGCTGCAGTTGGGGTCGTTCTCATTGCTCTCGCGACACTTAGGCACGCCAGCCTTTATATGCCAGCCGTACCCGATTGCTGTGTTCTTATGCACCAAGTCACTACACCGTATGTTATCATGGGTCTTACTACCCTTGTATATAACCAGAATGTCATTTTTGGTTTCAGCCCCCAGTTTTCCCGCAAATTCCCCTGCAGATTCTCTGGGCCATCCTGGCCTTGTGTACTGTTTTTTGAATGTGGAGGTTCCACTTCGGCCTGTGATCGAAAGTCACATCTAAGTATTTGACCTCCATGGCGAAAGGGATCTTCACTTCAATGAGTATTGGTGGTTTCAGTCCTTACAACCACGCAGTGGTTTTTTAAGCATTCACTGAGAGGTCCTCATGCTCGCACCATCTGCCGACGTTGTTCAAGGCTCATTACATGCTCACCGAGATGACGCCTGCAAATTTCCCTTTTTGTGATTTTGGCATCGTTTTCAGTGATTTGTGATACTGTGCAATGTTTTGATGAAGCAGCACATTTTTTTCTTCAAATAGGGTCATTTTTCCACAATTTCGGACTTCATACGCTCCAATAACGCTACATAATATTCACTGTTCATGGTATTCTCATTCTCAAGATAGTCGATGAAAATGACACCACGCACATCACAAAACACCAAGCAAATTTATTTGTTAGCCAATTGTTGTGCTTTCGGTCGCTTTGGATAAGGTTTACCAGTTGTTCTCCACTCAGATGACGATCGTGAAGTGATAGATCCATGTTTCATTCATTGTCACATATCGATGCAAAAATTCCGATTTGTCATGTTCAAACATGGCCAAGCACTGCTCAGAATCGTCAAGACGTTCTTGTTTTTCGTCAACAGTGAGCTGGCGCGGCACCTACTTTGAACAGAGCTTTCTCATAGTCAAATTCTCATGCAATTTAAAGCCAACACGGTTTTATGATGTCTTCATAATGTCAGCTAACTTACACAACTTCACTTTTCCATCATTCAAAACGATTTTGAGGATTTTATTATGTTTTCTGGTGTTACTGCCTCATTTGGACGTTCAATGCGTTCACCAACATAGGTGTCTCTACAACCACGTTTGAAGTCAGCAAACCAACGTTTGATTGTTGTTTCTGATGGAGCGGAGTCCTTCTAACACATTTCAAGCCATTGCTTCGCTTGAAAGGTATTTTTCCCTTCAAGAAGCAGTGTAAAATAAAAACACGAAATTGTTTTTCATCAACAAAAGTAGTGTCACTCTTAGCACAATAAATCACAATCTCACAAGTAGAATATCATGAAATATCAAAATCTATTTTTTAAGGTTAGTACTAACTGAAAAAGCGGTGAATGCCATACTACCTATGTATATGTGCCGTTGATGTGAAGTTGTATATAATCAGTGACATACATTCCAAATTAAAAAGTTATTGATAATTTGAAAATGAACAATTGATTTTCATTATTCAACCATCATTATTCCACCCTTGGCAATGATAATGTTCTATTCAATAACTAGAAACCATTGTTTTCCTCTAACCGTTGTGATTTTGAATCGTGATAAAATTTCTGCAATTTTCCGTGGGTATGGTACCTCTCCACAAGAACTACTCGCGAATATTCTCATGTCGCCTTCCGCAATACATTTCCAAGCTCTGTCAGAGATAATGAAGGGAAACCTATTAAAATTGCAGAGAGATGAAAGAAAAATATGTTCAAAGTTTTTCTTGCGACGTTACTGAGCATGTCCTGTACATAATTTCAGAAATAATTTCTTTGAAAGATGTCTACTTCGACTCAACTTTTCTCATTATTATCTCACTCAATTGATCTTTCGTATGGAGGGTCTGTAAGGAAACAATCAAAAGTTTCATAAATAATTTTAAGTGTTGTTTAATTTGGATTGTTACCTTGTAAAACCATTCGAGTGTTCTGGTTTCAGCTTTTCTATAGGGTTGATAGAAAAAAACCGCGCCGTTCAGTTGATCTTTTTCTTCTTAAATGTATTGTTCTGTCACTTAGCTTTTGTATTTTCATTTTCTCAATTGATGTTGTGTCACAGAAAATACTTCATCAGAAAGTAGTAGGTGCTTGTGTTTCATATATTTATACTTACCAGAGATCCTTCTAGAACAGTTTTCACCTAGAGTGGATCGCTAGGTTATGATCGAGGTCTTGTTGTTAAATATCTTTGTTATCACTGTTAGAAATGTATTCTTAATTAACGCAATATCAAGCACATCACACCTCAAGGTTGTCTTGATAGTTTGCAATTTAAATATTTTGCGAAAGATGTCACCCTGTTCGCCGATGATCCCACCATAATATGGCATAATGATAAGCAAGCTGATCTTCATCATATCATTAATTCAGATATAATAAAGGTCAAAGAGTGGTGCGAGTCAAACCTTTCATCCTTCAACATATTGGAAACTAAAATAGTGTCCTTCAAATGTAAAACCGGGAAAGGAATCGTATTTCGTATAAAACTTATTTTTTCATTTTTAAATTGCAAAGCGCTTTCGGCTGTTACACCATCATCAGTGCGATACCTGCAAGTAAGTAATATTCAATGATATTTATTTTAATTTCAATACAAGAAGATCCTGCTGTCTTAAGGTACAACTTTAGTGAAAACCACATTGAGTGTACATAAGCATGAACATCAAAATAAGCAAACATTTGCACAAATCTTTCCTTCAAATGTGCAGTTACTGATCTTTCTTCAAACCACCAGATTATTCGGAACAGTAGTATTACAAATAGTATTAAAGATATACCGTCCAACGCCAGCTTCAGAAAAGCAGTAAACAGAGTTCTTTCCGATAGAACCTGTTATAGTTTAGGAGAAGTAGACCAGAACTACACTTTAATACCATATACCTTCTATTGTTTGTTATATTTTGAATTTCAAATAAATGACTGATTGATTTTATTTGATTCAATTTTATATTGTAGTGACTATTTTTATAGGTTTATCAAATGCTATTGATTTAATTACATTTACATTCATATATACAGTTTTTTTTAAACTCATTAATCAAGGTATCTCAGTTCTCCATATTCCTCCATTCAACTGTCGGCACGATTCCTTACACTTCAGCTTGGGTAGGCTGGTCCACGGTGGCATGTTTTGCAAAGACTTTTGGAGGGTTTTAGTTCTCACCCTACTTATTTCTGACCAGAAGTCCGACGACTCCGTCCGCAAGGCCACATTGGCTTCCCAGACAGGGCCCCCAGTTCCCTGGCTATTCCCCCATCCGCCACCTGGGGACGCGTCCGATAAATAGCCCAACTCTCGGGATATCCGAGGCGATGTGACACCCCCCAAAATAAGCCTATAGAAGGGCCCCATATAAAA
>NW_019292751.1:0-34702 GCF_000500325.1 Leptinotarsa decemlineata
GTCCGTGCGGAATGAAGCCATCCGCAGAGACTTGAAGCTGATAACTATACGGCAGTCCATTCAGTCGAGGAATCAGAGAGTTTTCGAATCAGCGGAAACTCATAACAACCCATTAGTCAAGGAAGCTGTAGATTACACTAAAGACGACCCCACTCGATTCAGAAGGCCCCGTCGCTCGGTTGAGTGAAGGCCCCACGACGTCTGTTAAAATGAACAGTTTGTTCATCAAATACCCCAGTCAGGAAGGGGTACACAAGGCCAGAGCGGCATAAATGTAATTGACCTTTATGTCGCCACCAAAACACCCTAAGTTTTGAACCACTCGTCCTCCTGACGAAAGAGAGTAGAAAGGGTAAGGAATAAGTTTCCAACCTTATTAAGATGAAGATGACTATCCACTTTTTAGGTACGATGACGGGCACTTCATCAGGACCAGACGCCTTTTGGATATTGAACTGTTTCAATATTCACCTGACTAGACGCTATCAAAGACTAATTTTTGGCATTGTAAATTCTGGTATGGGAATAGTAGGTGGTGCTTTTCCCAGAAAATCGACTATAGAGTAGAGTGTTCTGCTAGTAGATTTGCTTTTTCTATGGCTTTTCTTAATATTGAACAATCCGCTTCTGTTAGTGATGGAATTGTAGATTTTGTAAAGTTTTGATTAACAGCTTTAGCTACCGATCAGAAGGATCTAGACCCGTTTGAATTGGCAAGCAGTTTATCCCTAATTCTCGGATTGTGAAGTTCTTTGCTTTCATTAATTGTAAGTTTGCAGCTGTTGCAAGCATCAACAAACCTCGTTCGGTTTTGGGCCGTGGGTTTATTGCTCCACTGTCGGTAGGTGAGATTTTTGAAGGCGACAGTTCGCTCGTTATTTTTGTTGCCGTTAGAAGGTATAAAGTGTACCCTTTCTGCAGTCTGTAATGAAAAAATAAATAACATTCTGCCATAAAAATTTACATGATCATCAAACAAGACAGATGAGTAATCTGTTGACAAAAAATATCAAATCTGTATTTTCCAGAAAATCTATATTTTACAAAGGGACAATTGCATATAATTAATCACGAAATGACATTGATCAATTCTAGAATCCAGAGAAAATTCAAAATAGCATTAAAGAACCATTATTTTTCAAAATTTCATATTATTAATTTTGTTTGTTTTTGTCATCATTTAGACCAATTATGAAATAGCTCTCTTCGAAGTTATATATTTATGTGTATGAACATTTCTTGTTTATATAATTTCCTTCAAGAATCATTGTAGTTTATTGGGAATAAATAAATGAATATACTACTGAAAATACATAGTAGAGACCTGAAAGATTTGATAAAGAAACATGTTATACTTGTTTGAATAATGTGACACCCGTACTTTTCATGATCCTCAGATGAATTAAAAGCATTGAAATGTATAGAAGTAGTTAGATAGTGGACCTCATGCTTCAATTCCAGGGGAGACATGGCGTGTATACCGAAGGCACCATTGGTGGCAGCCACAATGTACGTTAATCTGTAAGTTCCCTCGCCTAATGCTGAATATTTATTTGTCGTAACCCTTTCCGTATCCGTTGGTCTTCCTATACAATATATTTGTGGCTGGTATATTTTTATGTGTACATTAGTTGTGCTTTCTTAAACTGCATTTTCAATTCCTAACGACTATTACTGAAAAATCATAACTACCCGTTACATATCTACATGTTACTAAGTAACTAGATACTTTTTGGAAATACACTCACAGACAAAACTATTGCATATTTCATTTCAAGCCTTGATTTCATGTTTCTTTCTATTTGTCTGAATCTTTATGCAGTTTTCATTACAAAATGGTATATGCTGAGACTCTAAGATACAATTCACAAAGCATTCAAAAAATTTTGGGTTGATTTCAAATCATAAACTAGGATTTCATGAACAAGTAACCTACAAACTCAAAATTGCTCATTCATCATTGAAACACATATATCTCCATAGACAAAACTTGGATATAGATGTCAAGGAAATGCTATGTGATTCATTAGTTTTATCTCATTTCAACCACAGTGACGCTGTTTATCATTCATGTTTAGACAAGAACGACAAGGGTCGCATAGAGAAAATGCAAAACTCTTGCATCTAGTTAATATTTGGTATCAGAAGAAGGTTCAGAATTTCACACGAATTAGCAGATTTATCAAGCCAACCTCAGAGAGTTCAAAAATTCTACAGACAAAATCAAAGAGAAGCCTGGAGAGCCTATTGTGGGGCAGTCGAAGACTTCCCACTAGCTACAGAAGGCACTCTCAAACGACCACCCTCCTGACGAGGGAAAATGGCGACAAAGCCGCCAACCTCCAAGAGAATGCTGAAATTTTAATGGAAAGTCACTTCCCAGGTTCTGTCTTTCCTGGAACGACGAACTGGGCGGAAGTACCAACAACACCCTCAAATACGACTGGCAATCGGTTAGTATAGTAATTGACGAGGACAAGATAAGATGGGCTAAATTAGGCTTTTCCCCCTCAAGTCACCAGGACCTGACAGTATAAGACCAGCCCTACTTCAATATGGACTGGATATTCTTATACCGCACATGGTTGGAATATTCAGAGCCTCTCTAGCTCTGAGGTTTATTTCCAGTAAGTGGAGAGAAGTAAGAGTAGTATTTAAACCCAAACCAGATAGGATGGAATACACCTTACCAAAAGCATTGCGACCAATTAGTCTCACATAGTTCTTCTTAAAAATTATGGAGAGGCTATGTGAGCGGTACATAAGAGAGGAAATACTAGTTCACAACCCATTTCATCCAAATCAGCATGCATATACCCCGGGAAGGTCTACTGATTCGGCCTTTCACCTTGTGATTGGCAGACTCGAGAGATCATTGGACAACAAATAATCCACCCTGGGTATATTCATAGATATCGAGGGAGTTTTTGATAAAATGTACCCCTGGTAGTAGGAGAATGGATACTCAAGATGCTCTCTAGTAGAGCAATAATTATCAATGTAGAATACATAACAGTGAAAGGACTGGTCATGAGGGGATGTCCACAGGGAGGGGTCTTATCACCCCTTCTCTGAAACATAGTTCTAGATACCCTGATTAATCACCTCAAAAATAATGGATTCTACACGACTGCATATGCAGATGACATAGTTATCTTGTAGACCGTCAACTTTGTGAACACATTGTGCGATGGAGCACAAGATGGGCTCAAATTAATAGAAACATGGTGTAAGGAAGACTCAAAGTCGAGCAATCCTAAGAAGACTGGGATGGTCTGTTTCACCAGGAAAAGAAGTTTATCGGGCTTAAAATCTCCCGAAATCTTCAAAGGCAAACTTAACTTCTCTGAGGAGGTGAAATACCTTGGTACTATCCTCGACAGAAAGCTAACTCACCTATAGAGTAGAGAAAAAAGAGCAATGTCGGAGGACAGTGGGACGCGCATGGGGTCTTCCACCCCATGTGGTCACCTGGATCTACACTGCAATAATAAGATCTATGTTAACGGACGGAGACATTGCATGGGGACCAAAAATTCTACAAGCAACGGCCATCCAAAAATTATATGCAATCCAGCGACTGGCTTGTTTAAACATCATAGGAGCCATGGAAACAACACCAAAGGCGGCAATGGAATTAATTACGTGTGTGACCCCTCTGGAACTATACGTTAGGGAGGTTGCGTCAATGGCCATATTACGATTGCACACGGCTGGTGTAAACCTCGAAGTAGGAATTGGTCACTTGAGGCTGGGCCTTTAGCGAGAAGCGCTTACTGCGCAACCCCTGCTGCATTGAACCCAGGTTTGTGTTTAATAAACCCTACAAAATACAAATAAACAACACAGAGTCGAATGCTACAAATGCAATACGCATATATACAGATGGCTCAAAAACCAAAAAAGACTGAAAATGTGGAGTGTACTCCAGATCACTAAGCCTAAGGATTAAGTGGAGAATGGAAAAAAAAACCAGCGTGGTCCAAACAGAACTGGCTGGTATCTCAATCGCCACAAAAGAAATAACCAGGAAAGGAATTTCTGGCAAAAACATAACAATCTGCACTGACAGCAGACAAGACCTATTAGCCTTGAACAGACAGCGTGTTACCTCAGGGCTAGTACTAGAGTGCCACCAAGATTTAGCTAAAGCCTCGGTAGATAATGACATTATCCTGAGGTGGATTAAAGGGCACGACAGGAGTAAAGGTAATCGCATTACCGATTCTTTAGCCAAGGAAGCGGCTGGACTAAGAATTTTAGGACCCAGTGGCACCTACGGCCTGATGACTTCGACAATTGCGGAATTAGCCAAATGTTACACCCATTCTCAATCCCTGAAGAGATGAGATGGATTCAAAGGATTCAATCTTGCCACGATCACCTTGAGCGACCCTGGGAAGCTGGCGCCGAAGGAATATCTGGCGATGACCAGAAAAAATCTACGCTTAACAGTAGGCTTTCTGACTGGCTACTGTCAACTGGGGAAACACCTCCATAATATGGGGCTAGTGGACAAACCTCTATGCAGGATGTGTGAAAAGGAAGACGAGACTGTCAGGCATGTCCTATGCGAGTGCCCGGAGTTATCGTCAATAAGAGAGTGTGTGTTCGGCGAGTCTTGGCCTACACTTGCCGATATAAAGGAGATATCTCCCAGCGACCTGTCCACCTTCCTGGAAAGGACAGGATGGACGACGACCTAGGAGGACAACTCTTCGGGAGGATGTACAATGGGTCACATGTGGCCTTAGTGCTGTGGGCTTACACTAACCTTCCCTACCCTACAGATACATATAGCAGATTTAAAGTGGTTGAATATGTTTAATCGTGAATGTTTTTATGCAACGTGCATATTCTTCGAAATAATCAAATATAGGGATCCTCCCTACTTATATGAACATTTGTCCTATAGAACAGATGTCCATAACCTGAATTTGCGTAAAAAAGTGATTTTGAACATTCCTGTACATAAAAAAGAAATATTCAAACGATCTTTTTTAAATATTCAACGTATATTGATTGCCAAATAATCCAGATATCGAAACTTTATAACACACTTGTAAAAAAGTAATGGAATAGATCAGTTTTGGTGATAATATTTGTTCAGAACAAGCAACATAACGACAAAATGAAAGTTTTTCACAAATAGTCAGCGGGCATACTTAAAGACTGGCTCTAAATCAAATCATTAAAGGAACAATTCGTTCAGGCCAGTCTCAACTCTCTACTCTCTAGGTGATTTATAGCCAGTTTTCAAGTATGACCACTGACTATATGTGAAAAGTTTCTTTCCTTATACGAGGCAGATGGGGCGATGACAAACCTGTTGATGATAGACACTATCTTGCACTGACGATTGGCCAAACAGTCCGAAACCGGTTCTGCAAGTATATTTCAATAATTGAAAATCTACTGCGGCAGTTGTATCGCCAATAGCATATGCAGAAATAACTTCAGTGAAGAATCCTGCACTGACACCAGATGTAATTCAATTCCTTTCGTGATATTAGTCAGGGGAGTAGTTGATTTGTGATAGGTGTCAGTCCAATGTTTGTTTATAGCTCCAACTTTTTATATCATACTTCACTGACAGGCGTCAGAAGGTTATATTCAATGGCTTTAAGTCCGTTGAATATGCAGGTACCTGGGGTGTTCCACAAGGAAGCAACCTAGGTCCACTGCTCTTTAACGTCTTCATAAACGACATTGTTGAGGTTATTGACATCAACTGTTTGACATACGCGGATGACTTGAAAATATATTGTGAGATCGATGGCATCGAGGACTATCTTCAACTCTCCCCAAATCTGAAACGTGTTGAGCAATGTGGTTTTCGTAATACTCTTCCTTTGAACACTAAAAAATCTTCTATTTTCATTTCCATATTCAATAAACGATATTCCACTTCAACGGCTTCTCACATTCACCAATGTAGGTGTTACCTTCGACACAAAACTTTCCTTCATACCATACATTGAAACCATTCTGTCTGCTGCAAACAGAATGTATGGATTTATTGCACGAATCTTCAGAGATGATTTCGCGGCTTACCACAGGGATCAGTACTTGTCCCCTACTGTTCAGCTTATATACAATTACTGACATGCCTGAAACGAGTTCGAGAAAGTTCGTATACGCTGACGACTGGACACTAGCTGCTAGACACATAGATATTGAAGTCACCGAGGATGATATATAACGATAGCCTGCTAGCTATTTTCGCTAAGGAAGACTAAAACCAAGTGCTGCTAAGACAGAGGTCTCTAGTTTCCACCTGAACAACCGGTTAAAAAATAGAGAACTACAAATCTACTTTGAAGACATGCTACTTAAACGCAATAAACAACCTGAATACCTAGGGATTACACTAGACAGAACGTTGAGTTTTGAAGAAAATCTAAATCTAAAACAGCAGATCAAAACGCGTAATAACATCCTCCAGATACTATGTGGCACCACTTGGGGAGCATCAGCCTCCACACTGAGATCTTCAGCCCTGGGCTTGGTATGTTCAGCAGCTAAGGATGCAATTGAATATTTAGTACATTTCTTTGTAATGTCCTTCCCCCTTTCATTTGTTGAACGGGACAACACAGATAAAACTGCCGTTATTGGAGTGACCGCAACCGTCACGTTTTCCGGGAAGCACATATCCAATATGTGCGTCGAGGTCCTACAGAATGACTAGCTCGCTCGCCAGATTTGACACCTTCGGACTTTTTATGGGGTTTTTGAAGCAAAAGGTATACGAACCTGAAGCTGCTTCAATATTGGATATACGGCAGAGAATGATAACTATTTGTAGAGATATTGACGTTACTGTGTTCGAAAATGTCGGCGTGAAGTATCGGATAGGCTATTCATATGTCAAGTAGTTCAAGGCAACCATTTCGAGCATCTTCTGAACTGACCTCAAGCTTATTACCTCATATTATGTAGTTACATGTCAATGTATTCAGGCAATTATTGAAAGTTCCACCATTTTGTAGTAGTTGAAGATATCAACATTATATTCTAGTATTGTGAAGCATTTGTCAGGAGCTTGAAAAAGATGTTTCACAAGACCCTCCTTTCTATTTAATTTTTTTCCCAGATGACGCCCACTTCAGTTTCTAATGTTTGGTAGGTTTATTTTATTTCTATCGAATAAAATGAGTTGAATAGCATGACATTTTGTGTACAAAATATAATTGGGTGAAAAAAACACTTGTAATGTTGAGAGTGGCATACGGTGATTGTACTGAAAGTCAAAATTAAAGACAGAGAAAATACAGGTAATTTCAATTCAGGTACTTCAAATTATAAAAACATATATGAAGCATTGAATATGTAGAGTTAGTTGTCGCTATTGTCGCGAAACACATGTTACGTTTTTGTTAAACTGTTTAATGAATAGCTCACAATAAGTTATCCTTGAATACCAGAATGGCTCTGTTAGTTCCGGAAAACTTGTAGTCATCACCTATTTCAGCTATAGTGAAACCAATAATGATTGAGAGTAAAGCGCGTTGTCATATCTGAATTTTACGTTACCAGTTTATAGCAGAATCAAAATATAGTAAGCAGTAGAGTTGTAGGTTGTGGCAAATTATAGATAATACACAATACTAGTACGATTAAAAGGTATTATTTATGACAAAAATCAGTAATGAGCTTGTAATGAGTAATACTTATACATTTCCTGATTACTGATCAGTTAAAATTCATTATTTTCTGTATAGTGTTAGATATTTATTACAACTAGTGGCAACGCTGTACGCAACGATATTTCTGTCTTTGTCACTTTACCGTAACTTCCATCTCATCGTTGCAGTCCTCACTAATGTACTTGCAGCCATGAGCGTATCATTGGTTTGTGAATTATACAGCGTGAATTGTACGTTTTACAGTTNTTATTAATATTGTTAATTTATTTGGTACCTACTATAATTACCACGATTATTACTCCGTTTTCATAAGGCCCACCTAATGACTACAACGATTAGGTAAATTACGATATTGCAAAGTTTTAATGAAATAAATAAAAAATGTGTATGAATATTTTAACTAACTGTACTGAGAATTTTTCTTTCATTCTTAACCCTCTCAAAAATTAATAAGCACGCCCCCGATTTGCTGTCAACTGGGCTCACTTCTACTCTCAATTATTATTGGTTTTAGTATAGTATCATTGATTTTCATAAGCTCAACACATTCGAAATGCAGGTTAGTACCGATACACATCAATTGGTAGGTATGGAAATAAACAACATCGATCTATTTCATGATCACAACCCTTGCATGAACCTACCCTACAACGAAGAAGAATGCTGAAATTGTTGTGGAATCTTTGATGTATATAGACACATTTTTCTTAAATAGTAATGCACCTGTATTCGATGGAAAATGCTTCATATATATTCTTTGACAAATATCATTGACAACTGGATCTTTCTCATCCAATGAAACATACTATTTTCCATTGTAGATATTCCTATTTTGATAAAAATTTAACGCAATACGAGTACACCTGTTTTTGTGAAGATGTCGACATTTTTTACTCATTCAATACTGTTTATTACTTTAAAATGTGGGTCATAAGATCCTTTTTTCCGACTTCTGTCCAAAGGCACCGGAAATTATGATTCAGGGCGCATTCAATTAGGAATGACCTCTAGCAACTTTTTGAAAAATTTCAAGAGGGGCTCGAAGATATTGCAAATTGATAGCCTAAAAACCTTCTCTATGAAAAATTATTTATACATGTCAAGTTTCATCACGATCGGTTGAGCGATGTAGACGTTCATCACTTACCAACCAACCAACCAACAAACATCCATTTTTATGTATATGATGACTCGAACATTACCAAACGGAATGAAACATTATTTTCTACAAAAAATAAAAAGTCCACCGGTTTAGATGAAATCTCGATGAAAATTCTAGAAAATATTCCTATGAGAATACTCGATATATTGGTTTGTCTAATAAATAATTCAGTCAGAGAAGGAATTTTTTCAGTTTTTTTGAAGAAGTCGATTGTGTTAGTACTGCCAAAGGGTCAAGTCATCAGTGGTCCATCAAGTCTTCGTCAAATTTCTCTAATCTCTGCAATGGCTAAATTGATTGAAAAATTAGTTGAAAAAAGACTCGTTTGCTTTCTGAATGAAAACAAAATAATGAGTGATTGCCAGTTTGGTTTCCAAAAGCAAAAAAAGCAAAAAACACTTTCAATGCCATACTTTCATTTCTTTACAATGTTCATTCCAACATAAAGGACAAAAAAACAGTGTCTGCGATCTCCTGTAATATAGCCAAAGCATTTGATTACGTAAATCAAAAAATTCTTCTACCGAAACTTAGATATAGTATAACTGGAATAAGTCTCAAGTGTTTGAGTCATACTAAGCAGATCGCACCCAGATGGGCAAAACCACTTCATACTCAAATTAAAGTAAAATTACTTGTGGTATCCCTCAAGTTTCGGTTCTGGGCCCACTTTTAATCTTAATTTACATCAATGACTCATCGTCTATTAATAACCGAAGCAATTCTGCAACTCTTAGGTACCAGTCGAGATGATAGTAAACGACCAGATGGTATGTATCTCATACCATGGAAATGAGGTAAACCTGTGGTATGGGACTTGACTTGCGTTGACACGGTCGCGGCTTCCCATCTAGCCGGAAGTTCAAAGTTTGCTGGGACTGCAGCATTGTCTGGCGAGAAGTTGAAAAGAAAAAATACCAAAATCTTGGTAACAACTATCTGTTCCATCCTGTAGCTGTTGAAACTTTTGGTATTTATAACCCGGAGTCTCTGTTAGTCGTTCATGAACTCGAAACGAAAGATCACTGTTCTACCTCTTTTTTGATAGAAAGACTTAGTATTGCTATTCAACGTGGCAATGCTGCTTCGGTCCTTGGAACTATTCCTCCTTCACATAATTTTGATGAGATCATGCATGCCCTAATTTCAGTACGGAACTGAAATATATTCGAAACAAGCCGAGATATGTGAATATTCATCAGTCACAAGTGATTTATCCACCTTCTTCTTTTTCAGTGCGGTAAATGGACTTAGGTCATTCTTGCCCCCCCCCCAAATATGAGTTGGAGTCCTTGTGGTTCTAGTTCCCTTTCAGTGGAAGAGCTTCATAAAGCAAGAGTCGAATCGATCCCTCTACGAAACCCTTCTTCACTTGGAAGGATCGATCGCAGCTTGAGAAATGGTTCTTATGCAGATTATGTGAAACATGTTCTTCCTCACGAATCAGTACAGAGTTGTCCTGAAAACCTTGAGAAGAAAATTGGATTAGATAATTTAGATAATACTTGCTACATGAATAGCATTTTACAAGTGTTATTCATGACGAAAAATTTCAAGAACGAGGTTTTAATGATGAACGTGCACGAGAATGTTTCCTACTTATTCACCAAACTCAAACACATGTTCATGCAGCTACAGTTAAGTAAGAATGTATCATCGTTCCCTACAAACGATTTCCTGGAGTATTTGAAGTCCACTAGATACTCGTTAGGACAACAAGAGGATTGTTCCGTATTCTTGGGGTTCTTGTTGAATACTCTTCGTGGGCAAAACAATAGCAGAATCAATACTCCTGACCGCTCTGGATTGAATGATTCCGTACAGTCTATCTTGTCTTGTGTTTTGCTGAAAAAATCCTCACTTATTCACTTTGTATTAAATGTTTAAGAGGTAGCAAAAACGTATGTGAATTTCTGGAACTTCATCTAGCGTTTCTTGATATGACTAATGACTAGTCCGTGTAAAGTTTATTGTTAAATCATCTGGAAATGGAATTTTTAACATCGACTGTATTGCCAAACTAACTGACTGTTATAAGGAAACAAGTATAGCTGAGGCACCAGTCAATCTAATAATAAAAAGACTCAACCTGTGATGGAAGCACCAAACTCTGATCACTTCAATCTAGCAGACCACTATTATGATATTCATGCATTCATTGTTCACTGTGTTTCTGGCGTTGAAATTAGTCATTATTACGCCTTGGTCAAAGACGAAACGGACTGGATTGAGTTTGACGATAGTCGTGTCACGAAGTGTTCTGGCGATGTATTGAATCTATTGGAGCCTCTGGAGACATCCTAAATTTTGTTTTATAAGAGAGAGGACATTGTTAGATCAAGATCTTCAGATGATGTGGTGCTGCAGGTTTTTCCGGGTTTTCCTGCAGCTGAAAAAGCAAATGCGCCACTGAAATCAATGAAGTCGCCCCGGAGCGAAAATTAATTTTTATTTTTGTTTTATAATTTCACAAATAAAGTTATCTTGATCTCTATATACTGATGATACCACAATTTTATAGGACGCCCCTAACAACCATACGTTGTATGAAGTAATTGAAAACGACATCACGAAAGTTAAAGACTGGTTTGACTTGAATCTCTTGAGCTTGAATTCATCGAAAACAAAAGTAGTGTCCTATCTTTGCCAGACAATAATTTAAAATTCAACAAACATGTAGATAGTTTGAAATCTAAGCTCTCCTCTGAATGTTTTTCAATACAGATAACTGCATAATTGTTAACCTATTTTTTATTTCTCCTGCAAATCATTGTTTCAAAAGTTATTCGAAGTGGCTCGTTTTCAACTGAAATAATTTGTAGCTTCCGAACTTTAAGCCTCAGACCATATGTTTTATACTTACCTAAAAAATCGCTATCAAGTTGTTGAAGTCAGCAATGAGAGGTCAGAGTTAAAAACTAACATACATGGTGCCCCACAGGGTTCGGTCCTTGGACCGTTACTGTTTATCATTTACATTAATGATTTCCGCCAATTTCTGTTGCCGGAAAAGTGTACTTTGTTTGCTGATGATACTACCCTGATCACCTCTCACTATGACTATCAGCAACTACCGATGTTATCACTGGCGTTACAAAGAAAGCCAAATATTGATTTCAGGCTAATAAGCTACAACTTAATAATAGTAGAACCCAGAATATCACATTTTCTACAAATAATTCTCTCATGGAGGAAAATCTCAAGTACATTCCTATGATACAAGACGTTTAGATTTTATCAGAACTCCCAGGTACAGCTTACAGTCTCCCAGAGAAATTCACCAGACTATCATGTGTATAATATATTACCATCTGATATCAAGTCACTCAATATAATTTCCTTTCAAAAAAAGATGAAAAGATTTCTTTTGCAGCACTGCTTCTATTCAGTGGTTGAGTTTAAAGAATATATGCAACTTCACTAGTTCGGACTTCCATTGTCTACTATATAAAATGATTTGAAATCCCTGAAACAACTAAAAAAGAAGAATTAAAAATGAATAATGAATATTAAGCAAAATTTTGCTTAATATAATTGTTATTTTCAGTTATTCATTTTTAATTCTTCTTTTTTAGTTGTTTCAGAGATTTCAAATCATTTTATACAGGCTGATTCACGGTGGATGGCACATTAGACGTTTCTGGTGAACCAGACAACGGATCACTTTGAAAATTTAATGGAGGGCATATTCGGACATTCTCTAGCCAACTAAAATATTTTCGACAATGCGGTGTTGCCGCTTCTATTAGAAAGCAGTAGCAACTTTGATTTTTCAAATGGANAAGTTGTAGAACTGCCTAGGCTGAACTTCGCCCTTTCTACTTCTTCTTTATAAACAATGTATGTCAATGAATAAAGCCCATTTATTATTATTATTATTGTGTTATAGTTGTGTTTTTTCAAATGGAACACCCTGTATTTTGTTAGACATCTGGATAGGTCAGGAAAAAATAACAAGATTTCATACAAGGTACTTTGTAACTAACTATAACCGTTCTCGAGTTATTGTTTTTTTTTAAGAAAATGCTAGGTACAACTGGAAACTAAATGTAAAGAAATAATCCCTTCGGATTCCGACCAAGCATGAAAGAGGTTCTGGGCCATTGATTTCGATAAAAACCCCTCTCTCAATATTATACAGAATGTTCAAAAATCATTGTCATTTTTATATAATTTCTGACAAAGACAACTTTGTTATTTCAAATATAAAATCCTGTATTTTTTTTGGTCTGAACAATATTGAATTCAACTATTTTTCATTTAATTTTGGGTTTCTCTATACCTAACATGAATAGTTTTTCAGACATTGGCTTTTTCAAATAATAGTTCTTATTTCAATTATAATTGATAGTTGTTTTACTTCACTTCATCGAAAATATTTACTGTCTACCGAAGTGAAGTTATCATTCACATTCATACTCTAACAGTAGTCCATTAAACAGACTGTACAATATTTTTTTATTATTCAACTGAAACAACAACAAAATATGAGAAACATATGTATTTAATTGAAAGTGCTCGAAATGACGACCATCCTGTTGAATACAAAGATCCACTCTCTCTATGAGAGACTGCTTAACATTTGATAACGTTTGAGGCGTCACTCTTCGGAAAGCAGCCCTTATTATTCTCTTAATATTTTCCAGGGTGGTTGGAGAAATGTCGTAAACCACATTTTTCAAGTGGCCCAATTGGAAAAACTCAAGGCAAGTCAAATCTAGTGATCTTGCTGGCCAATTTTGTGGTCCCCTCTACCAATTCATTTATTCGTAAAGCACATATTCAATAACTGTTTGACACTGAATCTGAAATGTCTTTTCCAACTGAAATTACTTTTTTGATCCTTTTCTGCCAGTCTTCTTTGGTAATACTAAATACTTCGTCTTTAACTAGCTCTATTACCTTCTTAACAAATTTTGGAAAATTATTTTCACGACTAATGCTTTGTTTCAATTTTCCCCAAATCAACTCGATGGGATTGATAACACAAAAATAGGGGGAAAGTCTCAGTATGGTGTGTCCATACTATTCAGCAATACTCTCAAGGGCATACACTTTTTCAAATGTTTTTGTCTGTGAAACTTCAAGTACTTGGTTTTTGGTATAGTAATCTTCAAAAAACAAATTGTTATCCATTAAAAAACTTTGTATTTCATCTTTCCTCGAATATTTATTCGGTACTTTGATGAGCTGTCGCGAATGATAGGAAGCGTTGTCAAGAACTATTACACTATTCGCATCCAAATTTGGGATCAATGTATTTTCAAACCATTCCTCAAAAATATTAGCTTCCATGTTCTTAAGATATTCAACATTGTAGTCCTCAAGTTTTTTCCACATAATTTCAAAGAATTCGAAACTCATCCTTTACTTCCTCCGCAATGCACAATGATTGGTCGCGATCCTTCGTTTGCAGGCATGTTAGGCGTACATATTCTCGAACCAACAGTCCACCCTTTCGTAACTGTGTCGTGAGTGTCATACCAAGTTTCGTCCAAATAGAAAATTTGCCGTTCTTGTCTATATATAGTTATTTGTTCTAAGTATTTGTTACACAATTCCACTGCTTTCCGTACCTGCTTGACGTTTGTTTATTATTTTAAATCTGAATCCTAGTTTCTTTATCCAATTCTGAAGAGTTTTGTCACAGCAGCTCACGTAATGGCCGGAAGTATTCAATTTCTTCCTTATGATTTCAGTTGTAGGAATCTCATTGCTTTTGTAACAGTCGTTTATTGTTTTTTTAATGATTTCATCAGATGAACATCTAAAGGTTTTGGTAATCCCGTATCACCTCGCGTCTTGCGTTCATAAGGTTCATTTTTTACGTACAGTTGAGAAAGGAATTTCGGTCAAATCTGATGTTGCTTTCAATAGTTTGTTTCTTTCGAAACCAAACTTGAAATGTAGATTCTTATATACATTGAAACATAATTTCTGTGTTTCAATATTCAAATGCATCCGAATCTTATTCAGTGGTATATTTTTTCAGCATTGTAGGAATCACTACACGGAAAAAAGTCTGCGTTGTTATTACACTCGTCACCGCCAAGTCTACAATACACGTGGAGTAGTTAGCAGCGACTTTATTTCTCTGTATTGGTCTTTTGGCCTTTGAGATCGCTGACAACTTTAACTATGCACTATACCGGTTACTTCGACTATACCGTGTCGTATAAGGTGCCCCACCCTGTATATACAAATAGGGATGATAATATAGCGGGTGGATGTGAAACAATCAGAAGCAGAAAAAAATCATTAACGAAACACTCAAAAAATATGCAGACACGTGTTTCTAGCTCCTTAGTTTTCATCAGTACGGTATAGCAGAATACAAGGTTGGGCAACACAAAGAGCTACTGGCTTCTGTTGATGACTCCGTGAATTCGTGTTGTTTCTGCAACCATGTGTCACTTAACAAGGTATAGGCTCTGAAAAAGCTTCCCATTAAAAGCGAAAGTTTTGCAAATTTACTACATATTTTTTACTGATTGACCCCGTTTATTGAAAGGAACTATGCAGTTGTACTGTTTGATGTATGTTGAGCTTTTGGCAATGTTTATTGCCTTCTTCAAAAAAACTGTAATATATAAATGTGTATTTACATATTATCTGATAACATTTCTTACTCACTATCGCGAGGACGAATGAAAAATGGAATTGTATGGAAACAGGAAAAGCGTAGATAAAATGAAATGATGGAACTGACTTTGACATATTTTCAAATCAGGTAGGAGAAATTTTGAAATTGAGATGATATGAATTTTTTTTATTTTTCCAAATTAATGTACGAATTCAACTGACATTGTTGAGCTCTGATCTTTTATTCATCGCTCGTTCTTCGTTATTTATCTCAGCCATTTTCAAAAATAATCATTCCGAAGGATTATTTTCAGTGCATTTCATTAGTTCGGTCTAATATGATATAAAATGATTTGAAATCCCTGAATGAATCTATAAAAAATTAAACATATGGATTAGCTGAAAAACGAACTGCCAGTCCAATGGGATCGCCACTGTCACCGGCTATAGGCAACATGTATGTGGAGTGGTTTGAAACTTTGGCCATTGAAGAAGCCCACAGGAAACCCCGAGTCTGATTGAGATACGTGGACGACACCTTCATAATATGGAACCATGGGAATGCAGAACTAGACACCTTCCTGAAGTACATCAACAACGTGAGTCTATCCAACACTTTCACAATGGAGAAGGAAGTCCACAACGAATTGCCATTCTTAGACGTATTGGTGAAGAGAACCGACACTGAATGGGAAACATCTGTATACCGAAATCCCTCTCACGCGGGACGGTATCTGAACCAGGAATTCAACCACCATCAATCGACTAGGAGAGGAATCATCAAGACTCTACTAGACCGTGCTTTCGAGCTCTGTAATACAAAGGAAGGTCTCGAAAAGGAACTAGCCATCATCAAAAATGACCTTCAACGAAATTACGAAATTACTCCAGAGTGATGGTAGAACAAATTTTATCTAGAAGACAGCAAGAGCTCCACAAGGAAGAGAAGTCGCCACAACCAGTACTTGAACCTCCCTACATCAGAGGATTGTCGGAAAGGATAAGAAGAATTGGGTCCAAGTATAACATCAGGACCTGCTTCAAATCTGGGATAATATCCGTAGTAGCCTCACAAAAACCAGGCCACCAAACGCGAACTCCGATTCCAAGAATTGCATTTACTGGATACCCTGCGAGTGTGAAGAATCATACATCGGAGAAACTAAGAGGCCATTGAAAGTTCGCATTGCCGATCACAAACAACACATACAACGAAGAGAAACCAGCAAATCCGGAATAGCATCAAGGGGTCTCAAGCAAAATCATCCACAAGGAGGAACACTGGTTCAGAGGAAAATTCAAAGAAGCCGCATATATGCTGTCCAACAATGCATTTAGCCAAGTTAGCGTAGAGATACGTAACATATGGAAACTTATAATGATGCGGAACACGACCAACTCTCGCCAAACGGACAGCTCCCGCTAGAACCGATGAAACGGAGAGAGGGAAGAGGGGTAGGTGGAAGCACTTGAATGACCTATAAATAGTCAGATCTCGGAGGAATAGGTCCAGTTATAACAATAATAATACCGAGAGGCTAGCAACGTCGAATCATCATTCGACAAGCCATACAAATACACAATAATCCGGTCAATCTAGACATTGGAAGGTACATAAATTTACAACAAGCTGCAAACGCGTGTAATTGTTTAAAACATAGTTAATAATAAGATTTTGAAATTCCGAATGATTGCGATGCCTGGAAAAAAAATTATTCGAGGTCAAAGATCAAATATCTCGAAAAAAACTTGGATTTTCGCGATTTTCAGGAAAACGGTAAGTTTTATTATGAAATAACTTCAGATAAAAATTGTAGACCATAAAATTCTCTACAAAAAATGTATCGATACTTTTTTCCTTAGAGCCACCGTTTCTGAGATACGACGAGTCAAAAAGTTGTAAAAGTTGTAATCGTCATTATATGCACACGTTTCCACGCCACCTAGGAGGTAGTGTACTCAGCGCGTTTTTTTCAACGTGGTTTTCCCAGTAGGCCTATTCCACATGTCTGTTGTGATTCTGTCAAATTGAAAACTTGCATAATAAAATATATTAGGAAGGGTTGGAAATTATAAAAGCGATTGAAATTAAAAAAATGTAAAAATTTATTCATCTGAGTCATAACCTTCAAATACTTCTTGTTGTCGTTCTTCTTCTTGGTCTTCTTCTTCTTCTTGATCTTCTTTTTCTTCTTGATCTTCTTCTTCTTCTTGATCTTCTTTTTCTTCTTGATGTCCATCTTGGGTGTAGTTAAACTGCGTCAAGAGTGATGTATCGCATGTTTTCTCGTTGGTATCAAATGAATCCTCCACTATTGATTAGAACATGAGTGGTCTTGACAATGTGTACATGCCAGAGAACACAACAGTTCAACTTTTTTACAATCACATTTAGCGCTGCATCCGGCGCAGATGGGAGTAAAGTCTAAATAGGTTCTAATGCATTGGCGACCAACTTCCAACCCCAGTCTTTTGGGTCTAGCTGATAACCAAGCCACACTTGAACTTGGTAATATACCCGGAGAATATGTTGAAGAGCAGCAACTGAGGTTGGAGGAAGACAAGCTAATTGCACCTCTATTTATTTTTAGTGTTTTTTACTAAACATGCATATCGATACTTATGTAAGCAGGTGGTTTTTTTCGGAGCTTTGTACATAGAAAAAAGAAACTGAATCCCGTTGGTGATAATTTCTTGTTGAGTGGAATTACTTTTTTTGAAAACTTCAGCACATTGAACTAAATCTTATTTTTCAAACATTTTAAAGACTGTTGCTTCACCCCTCCTGTAAAATGCAGACGTCGTATCACAGCCAGTTATTGCGTGTAAAAGTAGTACATGATTTTGACTCTTTGCAAAAGTAGATGAACTTTTTGACGAATATATTAAATGTGCCATCCACCGTGAATCAGCCTGTATAGTAGACAATGGAAGTCCGAACTAGTGAAATTCATCATGAAACATTGTCAATCACCTTCAAACAAATATATGCAACATCCTGAAGTGCCTCTTTCAACACTTCTTTCAGATCCCATTCGCTCGACTCTGTTTTCTCAGAAGTGCTCTGATAAATATCATCACTATTTCATTTTTGATATCAGAATTATCATAAATATACTCAAGGTGGCAATCTTTATTTGTCGCTAGTATGTCCTTCTAGGCATTTTTAATATATCTTTATGTATTTTTAATCTGACTTGCTATAAATGTACTTTTATATATAACAGTTAAATAAATATTATATTCTATTCTATTCTTCTTTGTTGAAATCTGCTCATCATGAAGCATCTGATTATACAACACAATATAGGGTGATCCATTCAATAAAACATGGTGACATGCTCTAGGGGTGCGATAGGGGAAGTAACATCAAATGTGAATATGTCAAAATGTCTCCCCCTGTACACTACTGCTGACGTATTTTTTTATTTTTCCTGAAAATCATTGTACCAAAAGTTATGTTTGCTATGAGATTGAACAACGTTGTCTCCTAAATTGGGAGAAAGATCCTAATGTCACATTTCCGGCAGTAATTTCATTGTCTAATATATTAATTACTGCTCTAGGGCGAAAAAACCCAGCATAGCCATCGTAGCAGGATCATCGACCTCTGAAGATGTTTGTCCCTGGGAATCTGGATCGACAGAGCCAAGATCTCGAAAAAACTCCATTCAACTGGATTCTGGAAGCTCATCCTCTGATACCAGCGTGGCTATAGGAGAAGTTACCGAGAAGGTGAATTTTATCAATTGTTTTTTCAGTTTCTTGAAATTAATTATCATCCATCCTCACGATAGTAAGTGAGGAATGTTATCGGATAATATGTAATTACACATTTATATATCACAGTTGTCCTGAAGAAGGCAATTAACATTGCCGAAAGCTCGATATCAAACCAATGAATTTTTCGAAAATTTCTTCTTTCCATTATATGTATATTGATTGAGGCTGCAGAAAAAAAATACTTTGGAGTGTACCGGGTGGCTCAAAAAAATGTGACATTTATCAGATCTGAATCAAATAAACTCCCACTTCACAAATATTATTCATCTTGCAAAATCTGATCATCATGAAACACTCATTGAAAGATATACTCAGACCTATAAAGGATCTACTCTGAATTTTCGCAGAGTGACACAATATAGTAGACAATGGAAATTCATCATGAAACATCGTCAATCACATTCAAACAAAGATAGTAGATATTGCGTAAACACTCAAACTCAAATTGAAACAAAATTATTTTTAGAACAAATTAAGGTTTTTCAATTATGGAGGGAACTAAAAACCTATCACAACAAAATTCCTGAACTTGTTCATTGAACTTCTCCAATATACAATAAAAAAATCACATTCGCGTTTTCAATTTCAGTTTCATCAGATCCACGCCTTCTATTACATTTTATTGGCATTGATTGAAATCTATTTATTTTCAGATCCAACGATCCTGTGTATTGACTCAACAACATACACTTGATAGTTACAAAACGCTCTCTACTGTCACAACGGAACCCTCAAGGAGAGCTTCAGTTTCAGTTCCCATCACGCACTCTACAGGTGAAGCCTCCAGAAGAAAGATTTATTCGTTTGAAGATAGTTCTGCAACAACAAGTACTTCATCATCCGTGTTCGGTAATCCTTGTGACCCAGACAATAAAAAATCAGAAGATACAAAAACTCTCAAGAAGAGTCATAGCCTCGCCAAGACTTTATCAGTGACGGGTGCTAACGCTCCCATAATCAGTGTTAGTTCTGTGGTGGATGACTCGCCGGGCGATAAATGTGAACAAGATCTGAACGAGGATTTAGAGAAAAAAGAAAAAGAAGACATCGCGGGGTATAGTCAAGAGGCGAAGGCTCCTTTAGCCGAACCTGATAGTGAATCACCAGCCAGCGAGTTCCCACCTTCGGAACCGGAAGATCATCTGGATGGAGGGGGTGAGGCCAAAAGCAACGATGTGTGCCCTTGGGAAGACGAGTAAGGAATGTTCACTTTCCTGAAAATGTATGGAATTGATTTTGTTTGTTCGGGATATTCAAACGGTTCACTCCGTCCCGGTAATGACGAGGAGCAAGTACTCCGAAACCGGTCTATCGGTGGTCGTCTCGACCAAATGTATCTGTATCTGTAGAGTAGGGAGGGCAAGTGTAGGTCCACAGCACTTAGGCCACATGTGACCCATTGTACATCCTCCCAAGGAGTTGTCCTCCTTGGTTATCGTCCATCCGGTCCATTCCAGTTCTCTGGGAGACATCTCCTTCATATTGGCAGGTGTAGACCAAGACTCGCTGAACACGTACTTCGAACATTCGCATAGGACAAGCCTCACAGTTTCATCTTCCTGTTCACCCAGCTTCCCAGGGTCGCCCAAGGTGATCCTGGCAAGATTGCATCCTTTGAATCGATCTCATCTCTTCAGTGATTGAGAAAAGGTGTGACGTTTAGCTAGTTCCGCAAAATGTCGAGATCATCAGGCCGTAGGGGCCACTGGGTCCGCTTCAGTGGCTGAAGAGTCGGTAATGCGATTACCTTTACTCCTGTCGTGCCCTTTAACCCACCTCAAGATAATGTTATTATCCACCGAGGCTTTGGCTAAATCTTGGTGGCACTCTAGTACTAGCCCTGAGGTAACACGTTGTCTGTTCAAGGCTAATAGGGCTTGTCTGCTATCAATGCAGATTGTTATGTTTTTGCCAGACATTCCTTTTCTGGTTATTTCTTTTGTGGCGATTGAGATACCAGCCAGTTCTGTTTGAACCACGTTGGTATTTTTTCTCATTCCCCACTTAATNTACTGGAATATACACTTTTTAGCAGGTAATTAACTCACCCTACCTTAATCTGACACGCTCGAGAATTTCTGATGATCAATTTTTTTTTTACTAATCTGATCCTTCATCACTCACAAACGGCCTTATATATGGGGCTCATATTTGGTGGAGGTACTTAACCGGGTACAAGGTATCCCCCTGTATATTAATCTGCCACGCTTCAATAAATCCTGAAATCCCCGCTTGGGCTTCCCTATTACATTTTGTAGGGTTTATTAAACACAAACTTTGGTTCAATTGCATCACTGGCTGCCTGTTGTGCATTAAGCGCTTCTCGCCATAGGCTCAGCCTCAACTTCCCATTCCTACTTCGAGGTTTACACCAGCCGTGCGCAATCGTAATATGGCCATTAACGCAACCTCCTTAACATACAGGTCCAGAGGGGTCATACCCGTAATTAATTTCATGGCCGGGGTTGATGTTGTTCTCATGGCTCCTGTGATGTTTAAACAAGCCAGTCGCTGTATTTGACATAATTTTTGGATGGCCGTTGCTTGTAGAACTTTCGGTCCCCATGCAATGGCTCCGTACATCAACATAGGTTTTATTATTGCAGAGTAGATCCAGATGACCACACGGGGTGAAAGACCCCATGCGCGTCCCACTATCCCCCGACATTGCTCATAAGCCACATATGCTTTTTTTTCTCTACTCTGTAGATGAGAATTCCATGTTAGCTTCCTGTCGAGGATAGTACCAAGGTATTCAACCTTTTCAGAGAAGTTTAGTTTGCTTTTAAAGATTTCGAGAGGTTTTAAGCCCGACAAACTTCTTTTCCTGATCTCAGTCTTCTTGGGATTGATGGGCCGTGAGTGTTCCTCACACCATGTTTCTATTGAGTTGAGACCATCCTGCGCTCTATCCCACAGTGTGTTTACAAATTTGCCGGTCTGCAAGATAACTATGTCATCTGCGTATGTAATTGTGTAGAATCCATTATTTTTGAGATGATTAATCAGGGTATCCAGAACTATGTTCCAGAGAAGGGGTGATAAGACCCCTCCCTGTGGACGTCCCCTCATGACCAGTCCTGCTTTTATATATAGGAAGTTACTTGCGACGAACCTTCTAAATGGAAGACATTGCAAAGGTGCCTGATGGTTTTACTTCAGCTCTCTGCGCGGCATTTTCCGGGTTAGTTGTTGTTTTTCCGTAGCGTATCTGCCATACATGCACGGTTTCAAACCGTGAACAACATATTATCTATTACAGATAACGAGAATCTTAGGATATATGAAACAAATAATTACAATTTTACATCTTAAATACCGAATCAGGATATAAAATCAAGTAACTAGTTTCATACTATTATCATTACGAATAAATCATAATAAGGTTTGTCAAAAACATTTCCATAAAACTAAACTGGAAAGAACACATTAATATTTATACTCAATTTGCGAATTAACCATACAAAACTTTGAGGGTTTTTGCTATTAAACATATGATCTTTTACGCGTTTGATAGACGTTGTTTTCGGATTACTCACATATGTTGTCGGAGAAAGTACAACCGTAGAACGGACAATTTGAAATACAAACTTCTATAGAGATGCATCATTTTTCGGGTCTTTATGTCGAGTTAAGACAGCTCCCCCCTCCAACACTACTCCAACGAGTGGAGTAAGATTGGAACGGCAAGCATATTTGTTGCAGCAACTTTATTCTTTCCCGAGAGTTCCGGTGACCAAATCTGTCGAAGTTTGTGCTGATACTTGCCGAGAAGAGAGTTCTTCACTGCTGTTATAGTATTTCCAATACTAATTGGAACAGCACGGAGAAGGAATTCCCGCCTCGACATAGGCGTCGGCATATTATTTTTCAGTGGTAGTTTTTCAATTTTTCAGTTACTTATTCTTACAATCATAGCAATTGATCACCCCATGGAGAAGTTATCTCAACTTAATTTTTACACCATGGGTAATTATGAAAAACTTCGAAATTTAGGGTAGTTGATTTCCGAGTCGAAAACTCTAAAATACAATGAAAACACAAATAATTACACCGAATAACAAAGTTACACAACAGAAAAAAATATTCATTACAGATATCGATACGAGTTCGGTTTCATTTCGGAAACTAATTGTGAAAAATCATCTTAATCAATATTCAGGGTAAACATCGGAAGTGAAATGACAATATATCGTGATCATTCACCAGAGACTGGATTCATTGCTAAGAATGGCTCACACTTGTTCATAGAAATTCTGTTTAATGAAGAATATGTTCATAAAATCGCAGTTTGGACCTTTTACGCGTTTGATAGACGCTGTTTTCGGTTTACTCACAAATATTGTCGGGGAAAGTACAACCGTGGAACGGACGATTTGGGATGCAAACTCCTATAGAGATGCATCATTTTTCGGGTCCTTACGTCGAGTTGATACAACTCCTCCCGAGTCCACTTCACTACTCCAAACGAGTAGAGTAAGACTGGAACGGCAAGCATATTTGTTGCAGCAACTTTGTTCTTCCCCGACAGTTCCGGTGACCAGATCTGTCAAAGTTTGTGCTGATACTTGCCGCGGAGTAAGTTTTTCACTGCTGTTACCTCTTGTGAGTGGCGTTGTTCCACCCCGAGGTAAGTATACGTCTTTCTGGCATCCAGATGATGTAAGATGCTTCCATCTACGAGCTGCACATCCTCTCCGTAGTCCCCGCATCGTCCTCTTTTGAAATGGACCATTGCACATTTGTCTATCCCGAATTTCATACCGATAGCATGCGTGTACTCTTCCACCACCCTCAAGGACTGATGGAGATCATTCTCTCCAGAGGCATAAAGTTCAAGATCATCCATATAAAACAGATGGGTGACCTTGTGCCTCCGGTTTCCACGGGTGCGACGGATAACTGTATCGAGTCCTGCGTTACACATCTATCGATGAGCAGGTTCTCTTCACATTCAGCGACTCCTCTCTTCGACCCTCTCTGCTAATATATCCGTTAGAACACTCGGTCAACGGCAGTGAGTATTCGTGTGTAGAGGATGCTATCGAATAACATATAACACAAATTTAAGCATGTTATCGGTCTCTAACTCTCAGGAATCGACAAATGCCCGCTTTTTGGAGAAGAGAACGGTCCGCCCTCAGTCAAACTAATACGAAATCGGCTGCTCTCCGTCCAGCAATGAGCTGAAAACTCTGACAAGATGACGATGGGTGCTTGGTAGTTTTTTCCACCAATATGTGTTCAGCCCACCTGGACCTGGAGCAGCAAAGTTCTTGGAACCCACAAGGGCTCTTCGAACGTTATACGGGGTTATCGGGTTGCGCAGTTCATTGAGCTCAGGCTGAAGAAGCTCTCTGTTGAAAGCTTCGAACTGCGCTAGGGCTGGAGTGTATCTAAGTTGAGTAGCTGCGGGTGTTTATAGATATCCTTCCAGAAGGATTCCACCTGATCAGCAGTCCACGGATTATCCACAACACGTGGAGGCTCTTGGAATAAGCGAGAAGGTTTCTCGCGGAACCTAAGGTTTTCCGCAATACTTCTTGCTCGCCTCACTAGTACTTTCTTAGCAGTCACTAGCATTCGTATCCTATCAAGGCAGTGCTGTTTGGTGGTCAGCAGCACGCCTTGACTCAAAGTCATTATTATTATTATTTTATAGAATTATATAGGTAAAATAACCAACTTGATTCATTATGAATCAAGTTGGTGAAATATGTTTATTGTCATCTTCATGAGAAAATGAGTAATCAACATATTTTTTTTTTCCCAGGGAAACCTGCAAAGTTGATACACCATTCGTGAAGACCTACGCTACCTTAGGATATCTTTAACACCCTGTATGTTAGATTTGGTCATCATGTAAACACACAAGTGAGTATATTTTTGAAAGCAGAAATGGAGCAGAACTGTTTCTCATTATTCTTATAGTTACTAAAGTTTGACATAGGTTTTGATAGAGATGAGAGAGCTCAATTTCTTCTTCATTTCAGATTTCGAACGACCATGAATTTATAGACGTAAGGAATACCAAATTATTTATAGTTTCAGAATAACGCATATATTATGTATTGTTTGTACTTAGCTGAAACATTTGCTCACAAAATCATTGACAGAAAAACCAATCATATCATAGTTGTCGAAACGGTGAGAAATTATTCAAGTGAATTTTGATTCTTTGTTGATGTTCTCGGAAGAACTGAACATCAATTTTCATGACAAGTAGTTTGAAGTTATATCAAACAGATATTGTATTCCTTTGAACAAGAGAAAACATACAATTAATGATACAAAATATGAACATTTGGATTCGTTGAAACATCAATTTAATGATGAGGATACTACATTCATATCATATTTGGAAATTACAATTAGAATCATGAATATACATTGTCTGAAGATATAAAACTATCGTTGACAAAACGTAGGCGTACAGACACTTTTTTATATAATGATTCCCATGAGAATAGGTCGATGAGGCATATAACAATAACAATAAATGTAACTAATTCAGTAGATGATAAAGCAAATGATATAACGAATATTACTGATGTGGTGAGAAGACGAATGAACTCTGTCTCAGAAATCAGTTCCAGATCTTAATACAGTGTTTCAAAATGTTCAGTTTATGTGGGCAGATGATTGTATAATTCAGCATCATTATGAGTGCATGACTATTTCATCAAATTTGTTTTTGAAGTCGATACTTCAGTGTAAATTGTTGAACATGTGACTCCTAATGAGCTTGTATAAGGATTTGTCTTTGAATACTAAACAGACAGTTGCAGTAGATATTGCTTGAATCACCAACGAGCCTTGCATAATTCTTTACATAAAACCATCGATGCTACCGCAAAAAGATAGCAGATAACAGGCTTCTGTAGAAGAAATATTGATTCATTTGGTATATGTGATTCCAATAAGGTGCGGTGAATCTTTGTTGGTGTCGCTGTGCCTGATTTTTTTTGCAACTGTTCGCCATACACAACAACCTGAGGCAATCCTCAATTCTGATTGTCTAACATGATGTCGAAGATTTGTTTCTTCATTCATGTATAACTTCTGTGGCTGATTACATTAACTTTTCCTTACGAGGCCACTAGCTAGAGAAATATCAGGAAAAATACAGAATGATTTTTCACAAAATAGAAGGAAATTGAATCAGCATCACTCTCACTCTCCAAAGATACCACTGTTGACTGTAAGCTCTCATTTTTATTATACAATAAAATGGCAAGTCATTGAAACAGCAAGGATAAAATTGGTATAAGCGTTGAGCCTTGAGAAATCCCACATTCGACGAAACCACAATTTAAGAGTTTATGGGTTTTCACGATCTGAGTTCTCTGTTTGAGGTAGACTTTTCTCCTATCCTAAACCATATAATCTTAGTTTATACAGCATAATTCAATGGTTTAGACAATAAAAAACTTTTGGCAATTCACGAAATACCACAGCTGCTGAAAATGATTCAAATTGTTATTCAATAAAATTTTAAATAAGCAGGACAAAGGATACTCAACATTTCTGGTGTAACTCCAACAGTAAGATATTCTATTTCAATTCACTAGAGGTTCTAGTGAATTATTGTGATACAATGATTTGTGTTTAACGATTTTCAAACCCAAGGATGAAAAAACAAATGGATAACAATTTTGAAGTACACTCTAAATTTAAATTCTACTAAAAGAACATCCACTCTTCAATAAAATTGACATGTTTTAGGCTCGATAGGAGATAATTTATAATGATTGAAATATTTCCAGCCCAGATCAGCAAAGTTACATTCTGAATTGTGAGTTATCCCATAAACTTTAATTTGTTAGTCGGGTATTATTTTAAATGAAACCAAATTTTATGTTAAGAAAGTGAAACGGCTTAGTTCAAATATCGCTAACGATGAAGTAATTTATGATAGGTGGAAACCGTTATTTGTCAAGGATTTGCTAGAGAATACGGTGGAAATAAACAGATCTCACGTACCGAACATCAGTATTGAGGATGACGTGATTGAAATAATCATAATATTTCATTTACTTGTTCACCATCCTGGATTTGGTTTTTTCGTGATAGCCTGTGTTCGTATCTTAGGAAAATAGTTTTCCATCATCTGAATTAGAGAATAATCTTAATTCTGAAGAGAAAAAAGGGAATTCCTGCCATCAATTTCTCGACTCGAATGAGATGTAATTTTTTTTCTGAAATATAGCCACTATATTTCCATCAGGGGTGAATCGGAACACTTTAGAAATATACCAAACCAATAATGTAGAATATTTTGATGAGTTGATGAAACAACAACCACATAAAATGCTACAATCATAATAGAAGTTGTTTTGAGTTCATCAGTGAATATGTGCGAATGAATAAACTGAAACATTATCAAACATGTTTAGCCCAATCTGGTTAAGACTTGTATGAGCCCTTAAGCCTTACTAGTTGAGTTTTCCATATTTGATAATGTAATATCAGAAATTACGTGGGAATATGATTATATATCTAATCGCATACACAAATATGCGTGATATTCAATATTTGTTGTTACAATAAATGGATGTTGATATAATACATGTATTCATATACCTATAGGTGTTGTAAAAATAAGTCTTAAAAATGATCCAGATCGAATAACGGTGCAGTTTTCGATTTGTTCAAATAAAAATAAAGTTGTTCTCAGACACTTCTGTATTACTAGGCACAATCTATCTAGTTATATTTAACAGTTATACTAAATAAATGTTGTGTTGTAGATTTAGAAATGTTAAGGTACTGGAAAACAGATTTCCTACGCATTTTCTGACAAAATTCAGTTTTCTATGTCTGTTTGATGTAAAGTCCAATGACGTGTCTGAAAATTGATGTTTATTCTGAGCAGTACTAACAGCAATGTCTAATATCTAGATTGTATCACCCATCCATTCAAATATCGTGGAAAGGTATATTTTCTATATAAAGAATATATAGTATCACTCCACAAAATAACCACATTTCGACAGTTTTGAGTAAGTTTCTCACTCTTCCAGGCCTCTTGATTCTTTAAATGATGTAGCTTTGGTGTATATTGAGTCAAGCAGCTAAGTTTCACTGACTTTCCGACTACACGGTTCCGTATCAAAATTAATTTCATCCTCTTGCAACCAGCGGCCTTTGTGCGATGGACCCTGCTGGTTATATTAACCCCCTACAGATGAGATGGATGTCTAGCTTACGACTCCAACTGACCTCCCTGTGGATTTAGATCAGGAGCGAGTGTTTTTCAACTTTCCAACTCCTGTGAACTGAAAAAAAAGTTTGGTGGTGCAGCCAAGAAACGACTGAGTCGTTTCCTCAAGAGCGGGGTACCTTATGGAACCGCCTTGCACCAAATTCTTGAGCGGCGTACGCAGAATCTGACTCAGGTTGAAGAACAAACCCCCTATGAACAGGTTAGCTCAAGTGATGATTCACCGAAACCAGAAGCGAAAAAGCCCTGCACGGTTGAATCTAAGGCATCGTCAGGTGTAGGTGACGTGCAAAAACCCTCATATGGGAAGGTTGTCGCTGGTATCAAGGTGAAAATCGTCAGCAAAGCCGTCTCTCACCATCTGACCTAAAAGGCAACTCACCATACAAACTAATCGGCTTCGTTAAGAAGCTAGGTTTATTTGGTCGAGTGAGAATAGGTGTGAGCCACAATAAACCCTTGCGGGTTGCGGCAGAGGGTCGAATAGACCCACTCACTTTGGACCTAATCTAACCTAACCGTGTAACCAGCTATGCCATGAGTGTATAATAATCGTCGCCGATGAATCCCAAAAACTCCCAAGTTTCAAACTCCATTCAAATACTATGCCAGGTTCTACAGGAAAGTCATCGAAATACGAAAGAATCGGAACATTTTCAGTGGAGCAGAAAAGACTCAGCAAGTCAGTAAAAACTAGCTCCTTATTCCAATCGATACAACAATTACAACATAAAAAACATCATTAGCGAGTAATACAAAATCTGAAGTGATCATGCACAAAAATTATTGTTAACAATCCCCAAAAAAATGGCGTAGATCCTGACACCTCATTCATTGTCCATTCTTTTTCATTTCAGTACATGTACATGTACAGTACAGTACATGGCCTTTTCTTCTGAATTGACTTGATTCAAATTAATTGAAGAGAAATATATTGAAATTCATCATTTCGTACTTCCATTGCCTAATATGATAGAAAATGAATTGAAATCCCTGAGAGAATCAATAATTTTATATCATATTAGACAACTATGAATCCCACCACCTTCAAACAAACAACAAAATTAGCAGAAAAGATGTTTTCAATATGAGAGATTTATAATATTGACATTTCCAGAATACGTCATTTTTTATGATTGGGTATAATACAAATTAAGAGCTCACCTTGTGGTGGCAGCTGGTTAACGGAAAAACAGATTTCAAACAGATTTTTTTAACCTTTCTCAAAAATCTTCAACAGGACTTCTACTTCTGTTAAACCATCACTGTGTTTCACAATGATGGTCCTGGGTTCAACGTGCAGATACTTTTTCATCATAGCTGTTTCTTTTTCATTGTTATGATACCCTCAAGCAAAAATGTATCGTCAAGAATAAACTTCATGGTTTTATGATTTGATTACTGTGAAACAAATAACTCTATTTTGTTGTCGAAGGCATGGACTATTGTGGTCATTATCCTGATACTGTGTTGTGAATAGTCTCATTGATAAAATTTCTTCCAGTCAAGGAAATCAATGGATGATTGAAACTTACTCCAAACATGAACAACTACGGTTAATCTGTAAGTAACCACATGAATTCTCAAAGAAAAATATACCAAAGTACTTTATTGAAAGATATCTCCAAAGGATCATTCATCAAGTTTTCATTTACGAACCTATTCAAGCAGCCACAGTAACTGTAGGTTAAATGAAACCAATGAGGTTAAATGAAAATAGTATTCAGTAAACAATGTTTATAAAACATTTATATGTTTGAGGAGTGGCAATGAAGTAATACTATGAAAGTATTTATTTACTTATTATACATGTTTCATTTTTCTCTGACTTCTTTCAATTCGAGTCAGAATCACAAATATGGAGTGATTCCAATAACACAGTTTTCACGGACGAAGCGATATTTGGATGGATTTTTTTGTTGGGTGGATTAACAAACTAATTGAGGAATAACTGTTATTTTTCTTATATTGTTTCGAACACAAGTTCTACAAGATACAAGTTACTTTCCTACTTTTTGTTCGAAGTTAGTTATCTTAGGATTAAAACAGATATTCGAAAATATGGTGGTTGAGAATTATAGCACGTTGATGTGAATGCTATTTTAGATAATCGATGGCCGTGTTTCAATATAGAAGGTGTTATGTAAGTACGAGACGAAATTTAAAGAGTAATTCTGTGACAAAAAGGTCATACGAATATAGATCCGGTAAAGCTTCATTTTTGAAAAACAGGATGTCAATATCTGTGGAAGAAATAGTTTTTTCCTGAATATCTCAATAATCCTGTAGCCGATTTTGTTGAGATTCCGCAGTAGTTCTTGGGGTAGTGAGGAGCTATTCAGCCATACTAGATTGAAATCATCATGTTCAGTGGCGTTTTAGAAGGCATCTTAACCAATATTTATACCAAAAATTGTTACGTCACTGATTTTTCGCAATTTTTTTGCATGAAACAATTGAAACTACAACCTTTATTTTCGAGTAAATTCATCAAATGGCTTTGTTTTTGAGAAAAAAAAGTGAAAACTTCAATTGCATATCCCTGGGAAAACAAAATGAAAAAATTGAACTTCCAAACCATCAACAACTTGGGTTTTCTTGTTGTTTTTTCCATACCGATAATCTATTCTTGTCTTTGGAATTGTTATCAAAAGATATGCAAGCAATAGAAAAAATTAATCATTGATTTTCGACTGACTCACTTGTTCCAATTATTATTGTTGTTTATGGAATGGCAGTGCAATAACGCGATTTTATGTATGAATAAACAGAAGAAACAAAAGTTCAAGTGTCATAAAAAAAATTATTAAAACATATTTGACTTGGAACAGTCCATACGTAATTATTCGATAATAACTATCTGAAGTGTTTTCAAGGGTTTGAAGCTATGAAACTTTTGATATTAGAAAATTGCGTGGTTTTCAAACCCAGAAATCGCCGATATGCATTTTGTCTATGAACTAGCCCAAGGCAATTACAAAGCAGCTAGAACCATTCGTCAATAAATACATGCTCATCGCTTTGTACGAAAAAGAAAAGCATTGGCTTTACGAAACAGGCACTTCCTGAAGGTCAGCTGCTTTTATTGTGAGACCTGCAACGGTGAGAACAGTGGCGCTGAACAATAATAATAATAATAATAATCAGGAGTTCGGATCCCCTTCTCTGCATGGTCCGTGACCATGAGAGAACAGGAATTGGAGCAATTCTCTTTAGGGCAGCTGCCCGAGCAGCTGACACTGAGAGAGGTGACCACAACTCTGTCACCGAGTTGGAACCCGTTCAGCAAAAAGTTCAGATAAAAGCCGCAGAGATCACCTCACTTCTGCGGGAACACAAGGCTAAGCCAATGCATGGGGTCTTCTTCAATAACATTGGAGACCTTGGCTTATCAAAGCGCCAGACGTTCGCTTTTCTCAGGTCGAGTGGGCTGAAGTCGGAAACTGAGGGGTTCATCGTGGCTTGCAAGGATGGTGTCTTCAACACCTTGGTCTACCGCAGTCGCGTGATGGGTATAGAGGTTCCTGACACAAGGTGCAAGGCCTGCCGCAAGGTGCCAGAGACCCTAGTGTACTTGCTGTCAGCATGTCCAGCATATGCGGTCTCGGCCTATATACATCGACATAACGCGGCCCTAAGAGTGCTATATTACCAGCGACGGCACTCTTTCGGTATTGACGAGACACCGGTGTTACCCTACGCTCCGGGGGATATTGAATCCGTTGTGGGGAACGAGAAGTGCCGAATTTATTGATTTATTGGAACTATTCGTTCCCCACCCTCAGGCTCATACAAGCTAACAAGCCAGACGTAATCCTTCTCGACCACCAGAGCAAAACGATATTTGTCGTGGAGTTTTCAGCTTCTGGCGAGACGAATATCGTCAGAAAAGAGGAGGAAAAACGGATAAAATATCGAGATTTTCTCTTCGAACTCTGCAGACTCTATCCAGATCACTCTGTCAAAGGACTAACACGGTACATTTGTTTTAATATATTTCTTTCACTATATCAACCGCAATTTATTGAAGGGCGTCTGAACAGCTATGCCCTTTTCGAAACAGAGATGAGTTAAAAATATGATTTTTAATTTAATGTCAGAAATGAAAAAATTATAGTTTCAAAATTGCAAAAAGTCATTGACACATTTTTTGGCCAAAAATATTATTCAAGGTACCTGCCGGAACGCCACTGAATATTATGGATTCAATCTAGTTAGGGTTAACTTAGCCCTCCACTACCCCAAAAACCACTGCCGAGTTTTAACAGAATCGACTGAAGGATTATTAAGATAATGAGGAAAAACTACTTATTTTACAAGTGTTGTCAGTCTGTATCCCAAAAACAAAGTTTTATCGGATCTATGTTTATATAAACGTATCGTCTTGGAATTACTCAAAGAATTCCCCCATTCAAAATGGTTGAGGTTTTCAGTGTCAGTATTTTTATTCGGGTTTGAAGGACGTCCATTTTCAGATTTTTTTCCTGACGTTTCCATCTGAAGAAGCTAGCCACTTACATAACACCCTGTACAATATTATTTTCCTGCTCTGATTCAGTCGATAAACTTTTCTACTCGAAACAACAGTTGAAAAGTTAACAACGTAATATTTACACTGACAGAGTTTGTATTGTTTGACTGTCAGTCTGATTATAAATTTGATTCTCAACCAAATGTGTATTGTGGCAAAAGATCCATTGACTGCTTGGGTGATTCTTTGACTCGAATCATCCTCTCAGTTGTAAAAAAACTTGTAATCAAAAAGACATAACTCCATGTGACATGTGAAATAATTATGATGGTAGTGGCGATTTTTTTCTTGAAGATCATCATTTTCGTTATTATATTCATATTTTCATCTATTGAAATGTTTGTGAATACACAAGTACACTGATGAACCACTGATGAATCCTCTGATGAAACGTTTCAATCTCACAACAAACTAATTCTTTGTACTCATGGATATGTGAAATATTTGTTTTAGATAACAGCTACTATTTCGCATGTTTATGAAGTTCATGATTTGCTTAATGAGATATTACTTTATGAACTGGCTTTTTTAGAAATCTTATAACTCCTTCAAACAAATAATAATCAGTGAATCGCGGCGATATTTCGTTCAAGACATAATCAATGAACTGTTAAATGAAGACAATATTATGTAAATCTACACTACTTGTACAACAATAATTTCATATATGTGGTAAATGACACCCGTATGCTCAAATTTCTCGAGTTCCATCTCATCCACCATTTATCACTGATTTATTTTTGAAACTTGTGAGCAAGTTTATTTGCGTAAACCGTACCTACGTATACTGGCCATTTGAAATTGGCCTATAACATTGTTATATTGTAAACACGTAGAATGATTGTTGGCGCTTATAATGTAAAAATTTTGAAAATGGCCTCATAAGATATAGATCAGCGATGTGTATTGTACATACAACCCCAGATCGTAAACACTTGGGGTTTCAATTATGAAATACTCGATTAATATATTTTTTGCAGTGTTCCTTATTGACGCTATTTTAATGATAAATATTTCATCTGATAGAAAATGTGGTGTGCATAAAAAATTCTGTTTTGCTGACAGAATAAGAATGTTAGTGATGTATATAGTTTTATAATATTAGCGATTGCATTACAGATCGATATAATTGTACTGAGAAATGTTACCACTTACTGTAATTGACATTTATTTCTTAGAATTGTTGATAGCCAATGTTATTACCAACTCATTGTAGAAAAATAAATGAAATATGTGATAGATAACGTGTGTTTATTACTTCCTTTCAAATCAAATCCTGTACCCTTTCAGATATAGTGGACTTGAGTTTTGAGTGAACCTCTTCCAACACTCAGCTTTTTTTTTTAATGACAATGAAAAATATAATTACCTATGAAGTATAGTTCAAGTAAACGATGTAGTGCAACCTACTTCCCAACAGTTCCCCTTTAATAATATAGTTAGAGAGCTAACTAATTTTGTTATTCAATAATCATTTCTGATTCAATAAGAACATTTCGTTAATATGAGTGAGTGGGAAAGTATGGGTTCAAATAACATGATGATGATTGAAAATAATCCTGAATACTACTCAGCCACATATACAGAGCTTTTCATGATGAGCGTTAATTAGCCGTTTCTGGCAAACTATTCAACAAATCAAACTGAAAATTCCACAGTATGCATAAGTCAATATGACCTACACGCCTAAAATATTTTAGACGAAGCGGCGTTGTCGCTTCTACTATAAAGTAGCGGCTTCTTTGATTTTTCAAATGGAACACCCCGTATAT
>NW_019292751.1:35364-45478 GCF_000500325.1 Leptinotarsa decemlineata
AGAGAAATAGTATATGAATTTGTTGACAAAGTGATAATGAATCATAATATGATATTATATACGGGGTGTTCCATTTGAAAAATCAAAGAAGCCGCTACTTTATAGTAGAAGCGACAACGCGGCTTCGTCTGAAATATTACAGGCGTGTAGGTCATATTCATTTATGCATACTGTGAAATTTTCAGGTTGATCCGTTAAATAGTTTGTCAGAAACGGCTAATCAACGCCCTGTATCGATCACTTCAAAAACACCTCACTTAATCTCTTCGAAAGCTTCCGATAATTCCTCTTCCATATTCTCTGTTTCACTATCACTGTCATCATTTGAATCAATAGTGAATTCATTTCCGCCATTATTATGGAAGTGTCCAATCTCCATAAATATACAGGGCTATTCAATTCAATTCGTTTCTGTAAATGGGGATCTCGTAAACGATAGGAGATAGAGTGTCGGTTAAATTGTGGCAAAGTTGCGTATTTTAGAGACCTATTCAATGATGTGAAAAAATCGAATATAGATCTTTCGGTCGTGGAGATATACAGAAAAAAACAAAAAATCCCAAATTATTNCTCTATTACCTTCTTATCAAACCTTGGAAAATTATTTTTACGCCTGAGGCTTTGTTTCAATCTTCTCCAAATCAACTCGATGGGATTGAAAACACAAAAATAGGGGGGAAGTCTCAGTATACTTTTCAGCAATACTCTGAAGGGCATACACTTTTTCAAATGTATTTAATAATAAATGGGCTCCATTCACTGACATACATTGTTTATAAAGATGAAGTAGATACAAAATTCAATGAAAGGGCGAAGTTCAGCCCTTACAACTTAACCTAGTTGGTTTTTGGTATAGTAATCTTCAAAATACAAATTTCCATCCATTAGAAAACTTTGTATTTCATCTTTCGTTGTGGAATTGGCCGCGGTGGTAGTGAGCCCGACTCACGATCAAAAGGCCGTGGGTTCGATTTCTACCTCGACCAGATATTTTTCTCGAGATAATTCATCTGGTTGAAGCTGGGATGATTCTACAACCGTGTTAGGAATCACACGTTTAAAGGTAAGACCTCGTTAGTCCTTGACTCACACAAGTTTCTCAACTTCGGAGAGTTGTCGTTTGTATGTGGGCGACAGCTGATTAACGGAAAAACAGATTTTAAACAGACAGAGACAGATTTTTATTCGGTACTTTGATGAGCTGTCGCGAATGATAGGAAGCGTTGTCAAGAACTATTACACTTTTCGCATCCAAATTTGGGATTGATGTGTTTTCAAACCATTCCTCGAAAATGTTAGCTTCCATGTTCTCATGATAGTCAACATTGCAGTTCTCAAAATGTTTATAGTCCAGTTATTCAAGGTTTTATCTGCGGAAAAATTCCTACAGAGCTGAATTTCGGTATACACCTCCATTATGGCGTTTTAATAAAGATGTGAAAAATCGACATTGATATCGTGCCGGCTAAAAAAGTTATAAGGGTCAAAAGGTCACGAAAATCAGTGGAGGAGCTTCATGAAGCAAGACCCTAATCGATCCCTCTACGAAACCCTCCATCAGTTGGAAGGATTGATTGCAGCTTGAGAAATGGTTCTTATGCAGATTCTGTGAAACATGTTCTTCCTTACGAATCAGTAGAGAGTTGTCATGAAAATCTTGAGAAGAAAATTGGATTAGATAATTAAGGAAACACTTGCTACATGAATAGCATTTCACAAGTGTTGTTCATGATGAAGAATTTCAAGAACGAGGATTTAAAGATGAACGAGAACGAGAATGTCTCCTACTCATTCACCAAACTCAAACACCTGTTCATGCAGCTGCAGTTTCGTATGAATGTATCATCTTAACCACCAACCGATTTCCTGGAGTCCAGTAGATACCCGTTAGGACAACAAGAGGATTGTTCCGAATTCTTGGGGTTCTTGTTGAATGGTCTTCGTGAGCAAAACAATAGCAGAATCAATACTCCTGATCACTCTGAGTTGGGTGATTCCGTACAGTATATCTCGTCTTGTGTTTGTTGATCTTTTGCTGTGAAAATTCTAACTTGTTTACTTTGTAGTAAATGCTCAAAAGGTAGTGAAAACGTATGTGAACTTCAACTAACGTTTCCTGATATAAAAATACGCCAAAGTTATAAACTAGAGGATTCGCTGGAAATTCAAAAGTTTTGATATTTTCCAATCGTTATTTGAAGCTGACTTATTTAGCAATTACCTAATTATAGAAAGTTTGATAATTTGAATATCCCATTCGGAACTTGATCAGACGATGAAAAACAATTATCGTCATCCATTTATTCCACAAAAATTCTAGATAAGATTGAGGATTGTTGTTATTATGATCACATACAATTAAGATTATTACGTTTTTGTACTTTTCAATTATCAATGTGTGCAAGTTTCTGTAAGCCAAAGTGTATCTATACTGATATTCCAATAGAGGTTCATCTGAAGGTCAATTTGTAGTGCTATATATACTTGATGGAGTGAAGTTGTTGAATATTTCTGTTCCTTCGTTAGCTGTTAACAAAACAAAATGAAGTGGTTTGTGATATTTGTGTTGTTGATTATTGGTAAATTTCCACTATTTGTTCATTCTGTATGTCACAGGAACATGATTTTGTTTGGTTTGTCACAAACAATACTAATTTATTGACACTTTTTTCACTGGGATTTGCCAAATTTTCTTGTTGACCAACTATAACAATGAATAATATTATTTTTGTATTACATTTTAAATGAGTTTTCGTTTCGAAAACCGGATTTGTACCTATAGATCTCTCTCTTTATCGACCTCCTTTGAGTATTTTCACTTTCCACAATCTGGTGAATATGAAAAACATAATGGAGAACTTCATACACATGGAAGTAGAAATAGATGGAATGTGCATAAGTTAGACTAGAGACGTGTGCAAGTTGAGCCTGAAGTTGACGTATCTGAAGTAAATGGTAAAAATAAGTTTTATATTTACTTGAGTGAATATAAAAATTGATTGCCTCTTGAAAATAATAAATTGATGAAGCCGTCTTTTTGTTTCATGAAAAGTAGTTTGCTTCCCCATAAAATGGAATCCAATACATATATATTCCATCTAAAATGGATATTTCTGTTGAAGCAACCATTGTTCGTGAATTTTGATTCGTCCATCCATATTATTTTCTCACAAATATTTCCAACTCCCCTATTTCTACTTCTTAAACACTTCGCAAAACGTACTCTCCTTCCGTAATCTCTTCAATTTAGGTGATGAACTTTACGTACCATGTAGCGTTTATATTTGTTTTTTTTTTTAATTGATCTGGTGGATTTTACAGAAATCCCCATTTCGTGGGCAATTTCTCGTAAATAACAATCTTGATTACCATAATTTTTGTAACTGGCCAATTTCAAAATTAAAAAAAAAGNCATATTGAAACTAATCAATACAGTTTATTGTATGATTTTCACTATGATGGGTTTTACAAAAACCGCGACACGTGTTTCGCTATACAAAAGCTTTCTCAAGCATAAACTAAAAGTTACTTCTAAATAACAACCATTTCATACTCTAACCTTACCTGGAAATTAACAGATTCAATAATGGCGAATTGATCAATTCAGTTTGATCGTTCGTAAGATATTGAGAGTTTTTTAATTTGTTCATTTCTATACTCTTCAACAGGTTAAGTTTCATACCTTTCTTCTGGACATGGAGGGGCTTGTAGTCATGGTTGAACTCATGTCCCTCTGTGATTGAATGAGTAGCATATGTGGAATTTATTTTTCCATTCTGGAAACTATTTTTGTGTTTCTATATGCGGACTTTGAACGTTCTTTCTGTTTGACCTATATAAAACATCGGACATGACCCATGTGATAATTCGTACACTTCCGAACTGGATGCTCAATGTGCATGACTGAATTTTTGTTGGTTTTGAACGCAATATTTACACCTTTGTCGTGTAGAAAATCTGAAATATTCGTAGTGGGTTGGCCTTCTCTTCCAATTGGGTAAACTTCCTTCAAAGCTTGGCTGTATACGGGGCGCTACCATATAAATATTTGTTGGAAATGTATACCAATTCCATCAAAACTATTCCTCAATTCCAAATGTCTCGCAATTTGCCTGTATATAGAGTGGTTCAACGAAAAGTATGCACCTTGCTTTTCTCCTTTTTTTGTAACTTAACGCAAAAATGCTCGGACAGGTCAATTTTGCTTCTGAGGGGGACACATTTCAGATGTATTTTTCTACCTGTGCCATCAACAATATATCATTTGAAAGGGCACAAAATTATCTTTCCAATGATACCTAATTTGTTGTATTTCACTCAAACATGTAGGTATTATGAAGAAAAACAACTACTACCCAGTACTTTGAAATGTGTAATCGACTTGATAGAATCCTACTTCAGCAAGTGCTGAAAATGTGACCCAGTTTCTTCCATACAATAAAACAGATTTTGTTCAAATCTATTCCTAACATTCTGTAGCATATCAGGTGTTATACTTCTGCACTCTGCTGTAATTCGTTGGCGAAGATCTTCTATGGACCCGGGCTGCGTAGCTAAACATTTATTTTTCAAGTGTTCCCAAAGGAAAAAGTCTAAAGGCGATAAATCAGGTGATCTGGCAGTCCATTCTATGGGGCCTCTCCTTCCAATCCACCGTCCAGGAAACCGGTCATCTAAAAACTCTCTTACCGGAGCAACATAGTGAGGAGGTGCTCCATCTTGCTGGAAATGAAGCCGATCACCATTATGATTTTGGTCATTTTCAATTATTTCTGTGATGAGAGGATCAATTGTATCTTCAAGCATGTTCAGGTAGACCTCACCAGTTAAATTCCCAGGAATAAAAAGTGGCCCTACGATATGACTACCTAAAAAAAATACATCTGAAATGTGTCCCCCTCAAAAGCAAAATTGACCTGTCCGAGCATTTTTGCGTTAAGTTACAAAAAAAGGAGAAAAGCAAGGTGCATACTTTTCGTTGGACCACTCGATATACATTCATGGTTATTTACCGTATATAACCTGTATATACTGTTTCGTGGTTGGATTATTATTGCACCCCCCTCACGCGATATTACGTTTCCAAAAAACAATTCAAGTTGATCTTCACTGAATTTGTATAAACATAATAATATCCACAGAAGTATCATACGTACTTGTTTGTGGAATTACAATAGAGACAGTCATGAAAATATAAAAGATATACTCTACCTTATTTTCGAAATAGATTATGAAACTAAAATCTACAATGTTTCTATATGTATGTGGACTAAACTTTACCTACCATTATATGTGTTTTGATACCAACATACCCAAATTTGTGTTATATTGTTTTTGTATTTCACTCTATTCATATGTTAATGACCATCCCTTACATTTTTTAATTTTTCCTAGTTTATATCTGGGATCACTACGTAAAAGATCAAACGAAGAATTTTTCCAAATAGGATCTATGTCGCTGTTCATAGAAAAGCAGAGGAAATATTAGTCCACATACATATAAAAACACTCACATACCGTAGATTTTAGCTTTAGTAATCTCCCGATGATGTTAACTTCGTTATCGAAACGCGAGTCGAGAGACCGTGTTTTTGTTCTGGTGTGGAAAAAATGTTGTCAATATTTCAATTTTATGCCTATCGAGATTTTTGTTGTATTTTTAACATTGGGAACAGATATCAAATGCATACGTTATAGGTTAGGTTAGATCTGAAGTGGGTGTGGTCTATTCGACACTTCACCGGAACTCGCAAGGGTTTATTGTGACTCATATCTATTCACACTCGACCAAATAAACCTAGCTTCTTACCGAAGCCGATTAGTTTGTATGGTGAGTCGTCTTTCAGGTGAGATGGTACCTATTCCGAAAACATAAAATTTCATGGTAACTCTAGTTCCATGTGAAATTCATTTTTGAGAAAATAATAGTCTACCAGAGAATATTTTGTTGATTCAAATACTAAATTCATAGCAATCCACTCTGCGCATTTGTAAGTTATTCAGTATAATTCTGAAGTTATTTGCATAAAATAATTTCCAAAAATCATAACTTCGAGCAAGTACGATGCATGCTATTCTGTAACTTTCCATGGCCTTGAACATTTACATACGAATATTTGAATAACTCAACTATGAAATGCCACATCAAAAAACGCCTAATTTTTGTATGCACTATCATCAAATCACTCCAAAACAGAACACTGAACCGTAAACCCAACGTTAAATGTCTTTTCAAAATGAGTGAACTTTACGAATATTGAATCACGCTTCGACTTATCTTACCATAAGATTACCATTCTTCAGTACTCACTCGGCCATTAGAGTACTTATTCCCTTAGGGTACTCGTCCATACCCGTGTAGAAAAGGCAACCTATTTAGCTCACCTCGATAAGTTACTGAAATGTACTAAAAATTATTTTTTTTATACAAATTTTTCCCAACTTTGAAAAAATAATTTCCAAAAATCATAACTTCGAGCAAGTACGGTCCATGCTATTCTGTAACTTTTCATGGCGTTGATCATTTACAAACGAATATTTGATTGACTCAACTATGAAATGCCACACCAAAAAACGCCTAATTTTTGTTTGCACTATTATCAAATCACTCCAAAACAACACTTAACCGTAAACCCAACGTTAAATGCCTTTTCAAAATGAGTGAACTTCACGAATATTGAATCACGCTTCGACGTATCTCACCATAAGATTACCATGCTTCAGTACTCACTCGGCCATTAGGGTACTTGTCCATACACGTGTAGAAAAGAAAACCTATTTAGCTCACCCCGAAAAGTTACTAAAATGTACTAAAAATGATTTCTCTTTATACAAATTTTTCTCAACTTTGATATCTTGCTCCAGTCTAAAATTGCTTCCGCACTATAACGGTACATTTATTTCAAATACACCTGATATTTTTATTTATTTAGAATTCCCCACCTTACAAAATACTAACCACTTTTCTTGTGTTCTCACAATGAATGATACTATTGATATTAATGTTGATATTTTATATATATAGGTGTTTGCTCTGCTGAGGTGTCCGAAACTGGCCCCAAAGGAGGTAAGATTTATTCATAACTAAATATATTATTACGTTCATAATGAAAATTCCGATTATATAATAGCATACAAGATTAAATTTGCATGCAGACATGAATGACAAAAAAAGTTAATTGAAGAAATTTGACCTGACCGGTATTAGAACCCTGTTCAGTGGACAAGCGTATTTACCAACTACGCTATCGGAGCCACCGATAGCGTGTTTTGCAGTATAAGTATCTTCAAAAATGGAAAAAATGTTATTTTGGAAGTAACAGGTCTGTTTAAAATCTGTTTTTCCGTTAATCAGGTGCCGCCCCCATACGAACGACAACTCTCAGAAGTTGAGAAACTTGTGCGAGCTAACGACTAACGAGGTCTTACCTTTTAACGTGTGATTCCTAACACGGTCTCCCAACAGGGACTTCCGAATTTTAACAACTGATAATGGTTATCTTGCTGAAGCTTCGTCTGTCAAATCAGTTGTCCTTTATTCATAATAGGGGAGCCCAAGCGGGGATTTCGGGGTTTACTAAAGCGCGGCAGATATATACAGGGGGATACCTTGTACCCGGTTAAGTACCTCTACCAAATATGAGCCCCATATACGCCTGTGAGGGATAAAGGATCAGATTAGTAAAAAAAATGATCATCAGAAATTCTCGAGCACGTCAGATGGAGGTAGAGTAAGTTAATTACCAGCTAAAAAGTGTATATTCCAGTAATCTGACAATTTGAGAGTGACGTAAAGAAAGGGGAGGATAGCAAAGNAATTTGATCGTTTTAGTGCAAGAGAGTTCAAGATTATCAGCATTTATAAAAGTTCATGTTTGGTAAAAAAAATATCGAAATTAATTTATATCTTCTAAACGGTAATAGATAGGTATAGGGAAATAGTATATGAATTTGTTGACAAAGTGATAATGAATCAAAATATGATATTATATACGGGGTGTTCCATTTGAAAAATCAAAGAAGCCGCTACTTTATAGTAGAAGCGACAACGCCGCTCCGTCTAAAATATTTTAGGCGTGTAAGTCATATTGACTTATGCATACTGTGAAATTTTCAGGTTGATCCGTTGAATAGTTTGCCAGAAACGGCTAATTAACGCTCATCATGAAAAGCCCTGTATTGGTCGATGATAACTAACTTGTTATATTCCACACATAACGAAATCAACAGTCCTTCCAAATCAATAAAAGAATTTGATGATATCTCACATACACTTTGTTTTCTTCAAATTTAAAGATTGGAAGGCCCTTAATGAAAGACCATAGATCCTTCTCATCATCGACAATCAGGAGGTTAGAGCAACTTGCGTATACTGTCTCCTTACAAATCTATTTGCGATCTGTTGCTGGTCCATTCAATTTTTAAATGATGGATGTCAAAAGCTCTTTGCTCACTGGTATGAAATCATCTTCAATTTTCTGCTCGTGACGTATAATATCTATGTTAGAATGAAAGCTTTTCTTTTTAAGTATTGAAGCCTCGAAGCACAGAAGTTAGATTCACCAGCATAATCACCATTTTTATCATTCGACGACATTTCAGAAATGTGTTGTCATTTTAAACCTCTTCTTTCTATTCCAGCCCTGAGGAAGATAGTGAAGAGGGCTGTGGGAGACATGGGAGGAACATTTTTGGTCCAGACTGAGGCAACAATAATCTCCAACTGTAAAGCAAATGGTCATCCTGAAGTACAGGATGATTTGGAGGTATGATAAACGATGAATTTCAAATGCAAACTGTACAAATATCGGGTGAATTGGATAATTACACCCAATACGATATCTTGATTCATTTCATCATCCACAAACATTTCACAAATGAACTCCTATCAATTGTAACATATTTATTTTTGGAGGTATACAAACTTAGTAGATATATTTGGGATTTGATCGAGTAAGTAAACCTACTACTGTTTTCTCATTCACGTTTCAATGTTTGAAAGTAGTTGACAATGTTTCGTGATGAATTTCATCAATTCAGACTTCCATTGTCTAATATGATATAAATTGATTCGAAATCCCTGAAACAGTCTGTGTAAAAATTAAAAAAGAGAGATTAGCTGAAAAAATAACAATTATATGCAGCAAAAAAACCGAAATTAAAATGAAATAAAATACAAGCAATAACCAAAAAAATTTAAAAAAACTGTTAACACGAGATGAAAATTAAACAATTATTAACAAGAAATGAAAATTAAAAATTAAAAGATTCCAAACCAAGTTACGTCACGACGTTTCGATTGTTAGTATCCACAATCGTTATCGGGTGATAACTGGACTTATTCCCCCCTATGGCCCCTCCCGAATGAGTGCCCTGAGTTGAACTCTTCCCCACACGGTCACTTTGTCCATCCACCCCCGTTCCTCCGGAGCGGACCTCAACTTACTGATGGGCACTTCAGCAAGATTGACATCTGAATTGTTTTATCATGACTTTACTAACTGAATTATTGCATGGGGTCCCCAAAACTAACAAGAGACGATTGTCTTTTCAGTCGCGAGACTAAACCAGACTTGAAGTCTGGTTGAAAAATGTTTATACTTACCGGAGCCGCCTAACGGCGACTCTCGGAGGTGGTCTTTGGTTCTGCTTCGTTGGCCTCCTGTGTTTGTCCCTCTCTCGGAACTCTGGGGTTATCCCTGTTTAGTATGTTATCCGTGCGTTCCACTAAGCGTTCACAACGCCTAAAATACTCATTCAGGCGTTCCACATGGCGACCATGATCGTTGTGGTCGCGGCAAAAACGTCATTAATGACGTCATTACTTATGCTCACGCCTAGCTCACGACGACCCATCTCAAGAAGTGGGTCGATGTGAGCGTTTTGAGAAACTGACCGCAATTTTTAAAACTAAAAGCAGCAAACATGGCGACAACAACAATATCGTTCTATTGTGCCGAACGAGATACTGTTGTGGATCTCAAACTTTCTCCTGCAGATGCTGAACGTGCAATACCCACAAATAATCAAGATATAACTCCCCCTTCCCTACCATTAATGATACTCGACCAAAGTAAGACATTTGAACGACATACTTCCACCATGAAACTCCATT
>NW_019292752.1:0-47172 GCF_000500325.1 Leptinotarsa decemlineata
AGCAACCCTCATTTTGTTCACAGTAACATACTAACAAATAGTCATTACGCCATCGGATGTACCTTTACCTGGTACTCTGACAGGTCCGGACTGGAAATGAAGGGGATTTTCTTGCCCCGGGTGTTGATTTCAGCCCGGAAAAATATTCATTTTTAGGTTTTTAGGTAAAAAGTTCATTAAACTAGAGATCATGTGAATATTCCATTTACTGCGAATAAAACAAGTTTTTTTATTCATACTATTTGTGGCAAATGTATACATTCGAATTGAAGACAGAAATCTCATTCATTTGTAGTATTTAAAATGTTTCAATTGTAGCAAATATTTTTTCAATGATTCATAGTGCAAAATCAATTTTCCTTTGATATATTTATATTGAGGACAGAATCCGGTGTGCTGTTTTTATTAGTTAAGAATGGGTAGAGTGGGTATTAATTCACTGTGATGAAATAAGTCAATGAACCTGTCATTTGTTCATTCAGAGGAAGTTGAGAATTTTATTAGGAACTACTTATTAATGAGACATGAGCCTAATCAACAGTTTTGATCAGGGTCAGCAATTTGGGTGATTTAGAAATTCATATGTAAATATCGAAACAGTTATGTTATCAGATAAAAATGAAATAATAGGCAGAGAAGAACAAAGTTTTTTTAACAAGTACAATATTACTTCTTTCCACTGGGATCGAAATGATTTTCTGGAAATATGGAAAGATGTCGTTCATAATATACTATCGTCTTATGATGATGTTTTGATGAATTTATTGCTTCATCTTATAATGTTACTACTACTACTTCTCCACATTTTTCTAGAGAGAGAGAGAGAGACTAGATGGACTGCATATAGACTTATGAACATTTCCAGTTGCACAAATCAGTTTAATGCAGAGTGCTACAGACTGTTGGTTGACACTGGAAGACACAGCATTCTGGAAATGACCTCTGACTTTATGCCTCCAACTGTCACCTACGATTAGAGAGGACTGGAGAAGGAAATATCAAGAGCAGATAGTTGTTGGTTCACATATGGATCAAAAACACCTTCCGGTTCTGGTGCAGGTGTTTTTAGGTGCCTGGGAACCTATGCGACTGTATTTCAAGCGGAAATTCACGTTATTGAATACTGTGCAGAGAGATTGGAAGAATCCAATCTCATACACAAGTCAATAAATATATTCTTGGACAGTCATGCGGCGTTGAAAGATCTTGACTTCTACCGAGCAACGTCTAAATTGGTAGCAAATTGCCAGAAACGACTCTCCGCGATAAGATGACTTAACATATTGTCACTGGTTTGGATTCCTGACCATACTGAGAAAGGCAATGAGACTGATGACTCCCTTGCAAAGGAGGGTTCTGCAAGCAGCTTCACCGGACCAGAACCTGTCATTGCATAGATTTGGACTGCTGGCAGAATCTTCCAGGATTAGCTCACTCCAATACGTTTATTCACCCTTTGTAGGTTGATACCAAACAGTTGTTGGACTACAGTAGGAATGAACTACGATATCTAACAGGCCTTCTTACAGGTCACTGTCATTTGAAGCATGATATGCAGAGACTCGGACTATCGGAAGACAGTGTGTGTCGCCTCTGTTTGAAAAATGATGAAACATCAGAGCATATCCTTTGTGCCTGCACCGCTGGGGATCAAATCAGATTTTTAGGCTACGGCAGAGCCGTACTCTTACCATCTGACCTGAGAGACCACTCACCATACAAACTAATCGCCTTTGTTAAGAAGCTAGGTTTATTTGGTAGAATGTGAAGAAGACCTTTGATACAGAAGATCACAACATAATTTTGAAATATTTCAATTTGAATATTTGTTGGTTTCGAAACCAACTTAATTGAACTCTACAAATTTTATCTATCAGATACCTAATTGAAAACATACCCAGTTATGTACAACAAGCGCCAAACGTGATGGCGAGCCCGCTCCCATGCGCACAAACTCATTTTCAATGTAACACCCACTACAGCTCTTGCAAAACATACAAATGCTCTGTACTGAGGCGTATCATTACTTGTTCATCAATGCTGTTGGTGTTGGGTACTGTCTGAATAACTTATGTAGTTTTTGAAAAAATGTCATCACCTAACAATAAACCAGTCACTAACAGTAAGGCAGGTGAAATAATTTCTGAAGTGTTGATATGAATGTGTAAATATGAATTGAAATTAATTGTTCCATTTGCTACCCTTAATAAAAAGTATAGGTAAGGCACTGGCTGGCAAGGGGCTTATCGTAATCCGAAGATGATTTAGTTGGTGGAGACCATTCCTGCACGATCACTCGCCATTGCGTTTGGCGCTTGCTATAACAAACTGTAGCAAAGATATTCCTCAGAGTTCTGTGTTCAGTTCAATTTTATATATGTGATACTTCAAGATCCGTTTCGAATGAAGCATCTTTTAACCTTCATTCAATTGAAAACAATTAGAGATGACACTAGAAGGACAAGTCTTTCATAAGATCATAAAAACTTCTGCTAAGGTATGTGTCTAGCTTTCAAAGATAAGTAATTATACGCATTTCAATGTTTAAAAAACGTCAGAAACTAATATATTTCGCTTCCTCAAGCGTGAACTCTTTACGCTTGAGGAAGCTATTGTATAGCGAAACACATGTCGCGATTTTTGTAAAACCTTTTCACAGTGAAAATCATACAATATACTGTTTAAATTAGTTTTAAATACATAAGTTTCATGATGGATTCAGCCGATACTTGAAAATCCATAACATATACTAGTAACACTTCATTTTGAGATTTTCGCTGGACAGTTTACAAAATCATAACACGTGTTCCGTTATACACTAGCCTTTTACAAGCGTTTTCATACTCATCTCAAAATGAAGAGTTGAATGAGTTAGTGACCTAGAGAATTTCTGTTCATTATATTGTGGAATGCTTTTGAATATTCTGGACATTGTCAAGAATTTTCCAGATTGCGAAACTTTCAGCTACTACTTCTTCAAAAGTATGCCTTCCAGATGAGAAGGGACATCTTCTTCGAAAATGTAGGGTATGTAGATGCACACCATTTAACTCCCTTGTTCGTTCCACAATGTTTTTGAATGAACGTTTTGGAAAACATTCCAGAATATCGAATATTTTATAGTGAGGTTTAAGTGAAACCTTCAGGCCTCATATCTTCGGAAGCAGTTTCTTTGGATTCAAACGGGGCCCTTCATAGAGAAGCTGACACTATAACAAAAAATGTAGGCTAATATGTTCTTCTACCCGTGCGAAGCCGAAAGTGTCGCTGATTACAAATATATTTTAATATTCCATGGTGAGAACTAAATCCATAAAAAAGTAATCAAACGAACCAAAACGTTATAAGACGTGTTTCGAGACACTTACCTGAATTAATCCATCGGTTCTGAGACCACCCCTGTATTTCCTCTACAAATTCCTGATTCTCCACGGCTTGCTGTGTGGCGACCACAGCTCGCCCTAATTTAATTATCGAAAATATGAAACAATTCCTGCGTTCTGACGTTTGAAAAGGGTTGAGGCATATATCAGGCGAAATGATTCTATCAAATCTTGATAAATTTATAGCCGATCTATTATTGTTTGGCTATGAAAACGCGAGGAGACATCCGTGAAAAACTTAACGTCATATATGTTTATTTTCATTACAATTTTGACGTGATGTTAGATGTAGATTAGATAGGTATTGGTTGGATTTTGGAACATATTCATTGTGTATGTCTCACAAGATTGAATTAAAGAGTTGATACGATGGTTTGAAGAAAATCATTTTATATAATATCAGACAATGGAAGTCCGAACTAATGAAAGAGTTGATACCTGATTCTTGATGAAAAATGTCGACCAGTGAAAGAATTATAAGTAGAATTTCTGAATTTAGATAATTTTTTCGAAACTTCTGGTGGAATAATAAATATTTTAGTGAGGATGAGCTAGCTACTTGAATCAATAGGGTCTTTCAACCACAACTTTGATGACATTCTCAAATTTCAGTTTTTTTCATCATCCGAAATCACAAATGATTTGAAACAGTAACGTAAAATATTCATATTAGATTGTTTTGAGATTTTTATCCGTTTCAATGCCTCGTGTTTTTCAAATTCAATTTTTTTCCCTTTTTCCAGCTCATTACTATACGATATCGTCGGGCGATTTTCAAACTAATTTTTCTCTACGAATTCAAATTGAACCAAAGCGCTGCCGAAACAGTTCAAAAAATTAACCAGGCATTTGGCAATGATAGTGATAATGAACGCACTCTGTTCGATGTTGGAATTTTGTTCGGGAGATTTTAGCTTCGAAGATCATCCCGAAATGGTCAACCTAAAGTAATCGAGGACGAGGATTTGATAACCCTGGTGGAAACTGACCCATCACACATTGTGCGTGGGATGGCGGAAAATCTGGGGGTCAGCTCTCATGCTCTCATGACAGTTTAAAACGTATTGGAAAGGTCAAAAACCTCGAAAAGTGGGTACATCACTATTCAAACGAACGACAGTAATTATCACGTTTCTAGGTCTATTCTTCTTTATATTTGCGTAATCAAAACGATCCTTACGATCGTCACGTGTGATGAGAAGTGTATCATCTATGATAACAGGAGACGCTCAGGACTGTGGTTGGGCAACGATAAGCCACCTAGGCAGTTTTCGAAGGTGAAAACCTACCAAACAAACCATGGTTTCTGTATAGTGGCCAACGGCTGGTGTATCTGTGTCTGTAGAGTAGGGAGGGTGAGTGTAGGCCCACACTATTTAGGCTGCATGTGACCCATTGCACATCCTCCCGAGGAGTTGTCCTTCTAGGTCAACGTCCATCTTGTCCTTTCCAGGAAAGTGCACAGGTCACTAGGAGCCATCTCCTTTATATCGGCAGGTATAGGCCGCAATACTCGCCGAACACACACTCTTTTGACAAAATGGATGAGACTTTCGCGGCTGAGGTTTTCAGCGTCACTGTTTTTTAAGTTTGAAAGCCGTGGATTTTTGGAATTTCTTCCTGACGTTTCGCTGGCGTGAGTGGCTAGCTTCTTCAGAGGTTTAACCTGTCCGATGACATCAACAGCAAGCCTTGATGGTTAAACCCCTGAAGAAGCTAGCCACTCGCGCCAGCGAAACTTCAGGAAGAAATTCCAAAAATCCACGGCTTTCAAACTCGAAAAACAGTGTCACTGGATTCACTTTTTTATTGACGATAACTCTTGACACTAGCATAAGACTTGCCTGGCAGTTTCATCTTTCAGTTCATACATGTTGCACATAGAGGTGTGTCCGCTAGCTCCATAATATGGATGTATTTCCTCAGTTACTGTGTTGGGAATCATACGTTAAAAGATAAAACCTCGTTATTCCTTAACTCGCACAAGCTTCTCAACTTCTGAGAGTTGTCGTTCGTATAGGGGCGATGGCTGATTAACGGAAAAACAGATTGTAAACAAACTTGTTTTTAAACAGTCGACAATGGCCAGTCAGGATTCTATTGTAAGGCGTAGGTTTTTCCTGGTCATCGCCAGATGTTTCTTCATCGCCAGCTTCCCAGGGTCGCCCAGGGTGATCCTGGCAAGACTACATCCCGATTCCATTCCATCTTTTCAAGGATTGAGCATAGGTGTGACGTTTGACTAGTTCGGCAATTGTCGAAATCATCAGGTCGCAGGTGTCACTGGGTCCTACAATTCTTAGTCCAGCCGCTTCCTCCGCTAAAGAGTCGGCGATGCAATTACCTTTACTTCCGTGATGCCCTTCAACCCACCTCAAGATAATGCTATCTACCGAGGCTTTGGCTAAATCTTGGCGGCACTCTAGTACTAGCCCTGGGTAACACGTTGTCTGTTCAAAGCTAATAGAGCTTGTCTACTATCAGTGCAGATTGTTATGTTTTTGCCAGAAATTCCTTTCCTGGTTATTTCTTCTGTGGCGATTGAGATACCAGCCAGTTCTGATTGAACCACGCTGGTATTTTTTCACATTCCCCAATTATTCTTAGGCTTAGTGATCAGGAGTGAACTCCACATCCTGATCCTATTTCTATTCTATTTGTATTTTGTAGGGTTCATCAAACACAAACCTGGGTTCAATTGCATCACTGGCTACCTGCAGCAGAGGTTGCGCAGCCTTCTCACCATAGGCTTAGCCTTAATTGACCCATTCCTACTTCGAGGTTGACACCAGCCGTCAGCATTCGCAACATGGCTATTAATGCAACCTCCATAACGTACAGGTCCAGATAAGTAATAAATTTGATTATCGAGGTTGGTGTTGTTCTCATGGTTCCTGTTTTAAACAGTTTCAAACAAGCCAATCGCGGCTGGTGTAATTCATAACACCTTTTCTATTGTGAGGAAATCGACAAAATGTACTGCAAATTGCGTCAGCAGCAGCCGCCACTGGTCAACAGAAGAAGCCTGATTCTGCTCCATGACAACGGCCGTCCGGACGTTTCACAAATCACCATCCGAAAATTGAACGAATTGAGAGTCGGAGTTCAACATCACCCACCATACTCCCCAGACCTTTCGCCAACACATTTTCAAACATTCCGTTAATTTTTTCACCGGTAGAACTTTCACCAATCAGGACTAGGCGAAAAAGGCCTAGGTTGGGTAGGGTAGGTTGACCTCATGGGATCCCGATTACCCAATTTTTATGCTTACAGAATTATTCGACTTGTGTTGCGTTGGCACTGATTCAAATGGTGCTCATTTTGAATAAATTGAATAAGACTTCACTGATATATCACGATTTGCAATGGACAAATCGGTAAAAACTTCTGAAACAACATGTTTTGTATCCACATAAGAAACTCAATTCTGCATACCTTTTTTAAAGAAACACCAGCGGATTAGACATTTGCGTATTAACTGAGTATGTTGCTAACTCGTTAAATATGTGATAGTTATTTTTATGGTTTTAATAATGATGGAACAGAGGCATCTGAAGAAAATCGATGATTTATTAGTATCACTTCAATCAAATATATATTTTTAGAGTATATTCTTCCAAATAGAACTATAGACAATTTCTTAGGAAAAACCAAAAATATTTTTTTGCAAAAATCTGTCCGAAAACAATATTGTTTGGAATCGAGCAGAAAGTGATGTGGATCATTATTTTAGTTTTAGTATAGTTTTAGTTATAGTAGTATATTGATATGTTAATGTGGTTTTAGCACTTGATGATAAAGAAAGTAAGTTAATTTCTACAAACTGCTTAAATTTGACAAAACGCTAGAATAATTTTTTTATGTATTATCACTAAACCGTTTTCTTGTTTCACCCTTGGTTTTGAAAGATAATTTTGGAATCCTTTCTATTGATGTGATGTTTTTTATTTAACTCAGTGATCTGATGTAACGAGGCGTATGCTTTTCATGTTTTCCATAGACACTAGTACCTTCATAATTCTCAGAAAGTCATCATCCCACCCGATGCCTTCAGAAATTGTTAAAGTAAACGCAGCTAGTGAGGATAAACTGAATATATACTCGATCTTTTCAATGAACAAACATAAAGCATTTAGTTATACTTAAAAACGTTTTGTCATCGCTCTTTTGTTGAGATTATGTGCTGAGAATCCATTTCAATGTTAAACAAGAATTCAAGCTTATAATTTTCTGCATTTTAGAGTCATTAGTATCGTTGAACGAATCTCAAAATCACTAATTCTATTTATTCTGGTAAGAAACAATCTTCCGGCATAACTTTGATTATCCAGTTAAGGAATCATGAAAGAAAGTTCAGAATTGATGATTTGCTTTCAATATGAAACAGGAAATGGAATTTTTTGAAATATATATATGATGGAATTGGTCGATACTTGGTGAAAATTCATGACGTATTCAAAAAACACTGTGATGTTTCCACTAAATAGTTTTGCAAAAATGCAACACGCGTTTCACTATACATTGGCTTTTTCGGTGTTTTTAGACTATATCCAATATTCAGAAAAATTCACTAATACTTCTCATCGATGATTTGAGGCATATTAACTGATAACCAAACTCTCTGAAATAATTAAAAAAGCAATTAATGAGCAATAATCGGGCTTTAGACAAAGATATGGTACCGCCTAACTGAATATTTTCTTTAATGTTTCTTCACCAATCGAACACATCGATTATATTGAAACCAAATGTGCCACATGGTGTACCTCAAGATTATATACTTGCACCTCTCTTATTTATCGTCTACACCTCTGATTTTTTCTGATGTACTGAGAAACCTCCAAATGCATATCTATGACGATGCTGGTTCTATGAAATAGACTGAAATAGAAACTGGACAAAATGACAAAAGTTTTTAAAAATCACAGATTAGAATATACTGAAAAACCACATGTTCAGAGTTAACGATAATTTGCAATTTGTGGTTCATTATTATTGATTCTCTAATTTACAGAGCATATGGAACACTGGAGCATCTATTTATATAATAGGTCGTTTTAATAATAACTTTTAATTTTTTGCAATTCTTCAGCTTATTACTATATGATGTCGTTGTATTATTTTCGACCCATTTTTTCTCTACGAATTCAAATTGAAACAAAGCACTGCCGAAATTGTCAGAAAAATCAACCAGACAATTGTAAAGGATACCTAATGTTAATGAACGCACTATTTAATGTTAATTTGCAAACTTTCTTTCCGGAGATTTCAGCTTCGGAGAGGAGTCCCAAAGTGGTCAACCTACAGTTATCCAGGACAAGGATTTGACCCCAGTAGAGACTGACCCATTTCAAACGGTGTGTGGGAGGACGAAATGAGCGTCAGCTTCCATGCGGTTTTTGACAGTTTAAAACGTAATGGAAAGGTTAGAAAGTTCGGAAAGTGGATGCTTCACGATTTGAAGGATCCACAAAAATTGTCGCATGTCTTCTTTGCTTTTGCGCAATCAAAACGATCTTCTTTTTTAGGACAGTGGTTGGATACATAGACACTTTTCGACGGTAAAAACGCAACAAAAAACTATGGTTACTGTATGGTATGGTTACTCAGCAACTCTTGATGCTTTAGAAAGCTCAGATAAAACCTTTTTTGGGGTATTGTTCTCATGTATGGAGCTCTGTCCCCAAACATACCCTGATGTTGCTGGATTCCATCCAGAAAAGATCCAGATTGGCGAAGAGAACATCATGTGCAACTTTGATAGCCTGGAACATCGAAAAAAAGTTGGAGATTTGGATCTCTTCTATAGATACTTTCACAAAGGTGTTCAAGTGACTTGGCACATTTGATTCCACCAAGAGCGGTACATATCAGAAATACCCGACGGTCTGTGGCTGCTAATCGTTTTGAGATTCAACTCAGTACACCTCAAACTTCACTGCGGTGCCTGTGTGAAAAAAGTGAAGTTTATTCCACATAAACGCCTTTCTTCAAAAGGGAGAGTTCTTAAACAATGAAGTTCGTGCTGTACTGAGTTGAACCTCAAAACGATGAGCAGCCACAGTCTGTCGCGTATTTCTGATATGTTCCGCTCTTAGTGGAATCAAATGTGCCAATTCACTTGAAGAGTTTCCGTGAAAGTATCTGTAGAAGAGAGATAAATCTCTAACCTCTCTTCGATGTTCCAGACTATGAAGGTTGCAAGTGATTTTCGCGTCTTCAGTTAGGTGGATAGCTCTTTTCCTGGATGTAATCCAGCAGCTTCAGTGTATGTTTGGTGGCGGAGCTCCATACATGATAACAATACTCCAAAGAAGGTCTGATCTAAGCTTATAAAGTATCAGAAGTTGCTAATGTGTGTACAATTTTCTGGTTCGGGATAGTGTTTCAAACTTTTGACAAGCAGCCTTTGCAATTCCAGCAACATGATTGTGCCAAGACATATAGGTGTCCATTTTATCTCCCAACAAACTTATCGAAGCAGAAAGCGGAATTGTCTAACCTGACATTATCATATCCGGTTTGGAGACATTTATCTCCATGGAGAAAACCGATGCTTGGGTTTTTGTGGCACTGAAGTGAACCTGGTTACTTTCAGCCCAATTTGAAATTGCTTCTAGATTCTCATTAAGATATTCAACCTCCCTTTGCCGGTAAGATGTGCTTCCACAGCTTATGTCTTTGGATCCAAATGTAATGACCAAGATAAGTCGACTGTCGTCAGGAAAGCAATATATTGGATGGTGGTTTACGACTTTATCCATGATTATACATCCAAACAAAGGTGTTGAAAATGTCTGATACAGGAAAAGCAATTCATTCATTAAGCCCAACTCCAATTAATATTTTTTTTTGCAAAATTGGTTCGAATACTTTCAATTTTCATTCAGAATACTGATATTTCTAGAAGAGCCACTCGATAGCAATTTATCAGATAGTATTAAATTCATGTGCCATACAATTTCAAGTACAGGTTAAAAAAACATCTGTTAACGCATCCTCTCAAATATCACAGTACTTCTTGAGATGTTCACGAACGAGCATGAAGAATGTCTTCCTGTGCCACTTACGGTGGGCCTGCGATACGTTGTCACCTTTTGTTGAATCACAGTTCAACACAAAACATCGCATGAAAGACGGAACTACACTGATTTCTGGGGTTCTGTACAAAGAATTATTGCCTCTTTTCTTGTCAACACCTTTGTAATGGGAATCATTTGATTTCTTGAGTAATGTTGCCTATTGTGTCTAGCGGTATTATGATCAATGATAGCGTTGTTTGAGAAAACTGGTTAGTTTTCATGTCGAAATAGATTTATGATCTCAGTATACAGTATGTGCCACATCGAGGTTCCCTTCAAGGTTTTTATTGATTACTAGCTTTTACTCGCGGCTTCGCTCACATTTATGCCATCAAATAAGTGTCAGTACAATTGAAATGAAACAATATGAGAACTATATTTTAATGCTTGGTTGGGATTATCAATTTTTAAAAATTATCACATACGATGAAGTTTCGAAAATTTAAAATATGCTTATGGACTGGATTGGATTGAATGAATTCATATTCCACATTGCGTTAGACGAGTACTTTGAAAAATCGAAAAATGATTCAATCAACCGTCTTCATTTTCAATGAAAACTCAGTCGAAAATTATTCGACTTATGGACCGTTTACCTGATTGAGTTTTGTACTGTTATATAAACATTGTGAAATATTTCAATGTAACTGACGAAATTACTGTGTAGTGTGTTTTGAATTGAATTCATAGTGTAAAAATTTAAAAATTGTTGGTTGTTTCAAATGTTTTGTCCGCTTTCATGAGTCTACTTTAAACTGTAAAGTCTCAGTGGATAATCATTCAAATTTAATCGAAATAAGCGCCCTTTGAATCATTTCTGGTATACGCTTGGCGTGATGTCTGGGAAGTATGGTGGGTGAGGCAGAACTTCGATGCTTACCTCGTTCAATTTTCGGACGGTGATTTGCGAAGCGTGCGGACGGGCGTTGTCGGGGAGGAGGATCGGACTTCTTCTGTTGACCAGTGCCACCTGGTCTGGTAATTTCTGGTACATATCGTCGATTTCCTCACAATAGGACTCTGCTGTGATGGCTTGCCTCGATTGCAGAAATTTATAGTGACCACCGCTGACCACCATACAGTAACCATGATCTTCTGTTGGTGGGTTTTGGGCATTCATGTGAAAGCAATTATTCCGAAAATACTTTCTGTATATGAAAAAAAAAAGAAAAGAAGAAAAAAAAAATTCATTGCCCAACAGATAAATCCATTTACAGGATATATAATAAATAATGCAGTATAAATAAAGGCTACTTTAACTGAATATTCAACAAAAGATTGACATATTAATGATTTGACAAATTAAGAAATGAATTCACATGAGTGATTTTATTGTTGGTATCTTTTTGGCAACACTGTTTTTGACAAATCACGCGTGAATCGTGTCTTGTGTCATTGTCAAACTTGTTCAGTTTGGTCTATAATTTAACCATGAATCGACTTACTAATGAACAACGCTTGCAAATTATCGAATTTCATTATCAAAATTCATGCTCGGTGAAGAAAGTGCATCGTACACTTCTTTCAATTTATGGACAGTTTCGTCGGCCTACTGAAGGACCTATTGAAAGCTGGTGACTAAATTCCGGACCCAGTTTACATTATTGGACATTAAATCACCAACACGCATACGTAGAGTGAGGACCGAAAAAATATTGCGGCTGTATCCGCCAGTGTTCGTGATGACCGTGAAATGTCGATGCGCCGCCGTTTGCAGCCTCTGTTACTCCACTACGTAGAAAATTTTGCGAAATGATTTGGGTGTAAAACCTTATAAGATACAGCTGGTGCAAGAATTCAAGCCACATGACCTTCCACAACGTCTAACATTTGGTGAATGGGAGCTGGTAAAGTTGAAGGAAGATTCACCCTTTTATCGAAAAATTGTGTTCAGCGACGAGGCTCATTTCTGGTTGAATGAATACACAAGCACAATTAGTGCTTCTGGAGTGAAGACCAGTCACAAAGTATTGCAAGAGCTACCGATGCATCCCGAAAAAGTCACTATTTGGAGTGGATTATGGATCGGTGGCATCGACGGGCCGTACTTCTCCAAAGACGACAATGGTCGGAACGTTACTGTGAATGGTGAGCGCTACCGTATGATGATCGACGACTTTTTGTTGCCCAAAATGGAAGAATTGGACATGCCTAACATGTGGTTTCAACAAGACGGTGCCACATGCCACACGGCACGCGTGCCCCAATTAAGAGCCGCCTTCGGTGAACAGTTTATCTCACGTTGGGGGCCTGTCAATTGGCCGCCTAGATCATGTGACTTAACGCCTTTGGATTATTTTTTGTGGGGTCATGTTAAGGCTCATGTCTACAGAGATAAACCAGCAACGACTGACGCTCTGAAAGCCAATATTGAAGCATTTATACGTGAAATACCGGTTGATATGTTGGAGAGAGTGTGCCAAAATTGGACCTTGCGCATGGGACATCTAAAGCGGAGCCTTTGCATGAAATTATCTTCAAACATTAAATTATATTGATCGTCCTATCGATTCCAATAAAGATTTAATTAATTTTTCCAAATGTTTTGTGTTGTTTTGAAAATCAAATCGTATACCTCTCAAAAAATTACCCGTTATATGATCGAATTAAGGAAAAAAGATGATATTAACTACTTAATTTTATTATTTGTAAATAACATGAAATGAAGACAGTGAGCTAGATGATGGTTTGTTCAATTTTAGATAATATGGTCTTCAGTGGATCGAAATTGCATTGACTGCAGTGGGTATTATAATTTTCAAACATCACATTTATAGGAGACACTTTTCCAAGGTTGGATCTAGTAAAACCAGAGAGGAGTATATAGAAAGTGATCTGTCTACGTGTAGTAGCTTGAGGTACGTTGAAGTTAATTTGTTCTAGTTACGAGGATGCATCAATGGAACAATGCAAACTTTTTATAACATAACAATACTTGATGAAACTCTACGTTGCTCCAAGAAAGGTAGACCGAATCTTTGAAGTAGTGTAGAGTGGTCAGTTCCTCTAGTAGGGTACACGCCATCAGTTCTAAATGCAAAAAACTTCAGAAAACGCCTTTGCACATTTTTCAAAGTTTCCTTATGTACATTATAGAGAAGATACCAAATCAAAGTAGCATACTCTAACCTGGAGCAAACGAGAGATGTATAAAGTATGGTTACGGTGGTAATATTGGTGAATGATATACAGTTGCGCAGAACAAAGCCAAGCATTTTTCTAGCACAGTATTGGTATGGCCAACAGCGTTTTGGCGAAGGAGTATTTCATCTTCGAAAATATAGAAATACTCAATAATATTGGCATTACGTGTAAAGGAGCAAACTTTGCACCCTTCAACATTCATTGCTAATTTATTGATTTGACACCAGTTATCTATCAGGTCTAATTGAGACTGCAGATAAGAGCAGCTTTCTAAACTTGTGTCAGATGAAAAGATCTTCAAGTCGTCTGCAGCAAGTAAGTTGACACACGGAAGCTCGGAGGTAGGATAATTTATAAAGATGAGGAAAAGCAGGGGTCCCAGATTGGAGCCTTGTGGCACAGCGGATGGTGATAAGTATGGTGCAGACGCAAATCCATTATAATAAAACAACATTGGTTCTCTGATCCAAATAAGAGCTTAGAAGTTGAGTTAGGGAGAGATTTGAACCCATTTGAGCCATTTTTCTCTAGTAAGATGGAGTCACTAATTCTGTCGAAGGCCTTTGCAAAATCTGTGTATTTAACGTCAATTTGTCCTTTTATGTCCATTGCTTCTATCAAAAACTGCTTGATGCTGCAGAGATTCAATACAGTGAACTCATTTGCTAGACCGCCATGCTGATTTGCAGGGATCAGGGGTTTGATTTGTGGCATTAGTGGGTCACACTCAAAGGCCTTCACGAAGTTACACAGAATAGATATTGGTCTATAGTTCTCAATATTATCTTGGTTTCCCGATTTGAGAATTGGGCAGATTTTTTATTGTTGTTATCGTTCAGGAAAATGAGATTTGCCTAGAATTGTGTCGAATATTTTCAACAATGGACAAGCAAAAACCTGAGGTCAGTCCCTCACTAGGAAGCTGGAAATGAAATAATATCCAGAAGTCATTTAATGGGTAATTTCCTAAGTGAAAGTATTGCTTGTTCCTCTGTTATGAAAATATTTCCTCCTGTCATAGTATCAGAGTTGGACTCAATATTCGTATGGTGGAAGAAAACACTGCTAAAGAACGCAGCAAAACCGTTTACTATGTCTTGAGGGGTATTTAGGATGGTGTCTTCTATAAATACTTCATAAGGTATTCTGGAAGATCCTTTTTTGCGTTGAACGTAATTCTAAAAGCTTTTGGATATGCTTTACATATCTTTGAGAACTGTATTTATTTTCTGTCTTCCTATCGTTGAAATTTTCTTACAGAAAATGGAGAATGGAGAATGGAGAATGAAAATGGAGAAGAACATCAAAAATACTCTTTACTAAAAAATTATTTTTTCTAAAAATATTTCATTTTCCATTCAGTATGGGAATAAAATTCCAAATTCACGAGTTTCTTTCACTCATTTTCATATTTTAAATTTGTCTTCAACAAAAAAAGAAAACAAAAATACATCAAAATGCCTGAAAATGTTTCAAACTCAAATATATTTCCTTAACACGGGGTAACTCGAATGTATTGAAAATATAAAAACTATTGAAAAAAAATTTGTGGATCCACATATAGTATTATTATAACATTCTTATAATTCCAGTACGTAATATCCAAGTATGTAATGTTTTCCAAAATTTTGCGTCAACCAGAAAATTCAATGATTTTCAAAGTTCTAAAATGTTAATATACGTATTTCGTAACTACATGATTACAAACTGCCACTAAAGAAAATTCAAATGGGACCTTTTCGAAGAAATGAAGTCCCGTATCTATATGGTTATTGTAATATAGTCGTTACGTAACTCATGTGTCATTGGTTGCCTGTGACCGCTATTTCTCACGATTATCTAATCTCAATAATTACCTTTGAGCTGTCATTCTCGTTACATTAATTGGAAAACCGATAACAAACACACAAAAGCCAGGTTTTTAAATTAGAGAGATAAGTAATAATCTAGGACCACCCCTAACACCGGGGCTTCTTTTAAGCTACTTAGGTAGCCAGTGCCATCTAGCGCTATTTATTACCACTGATTAGATATAAGATCCCATAATGGCATTTTTACTTAGAAATTCTTAAACTAATCCGTTTGTACGCGTTTTAAAGAGAGTCTGTAAATAGGTAATGGTGTATTATATAGCTGAATGGGGTGTTGAGAGTATTAGTTCCTTTCAAGTCGCTAAATATATAATGAGCTATTATTCTCTTCAATGGAGAGTAACAAATATATAAATCGCTTTATCCTGTTGCAAAAACCTCTCTTTTTTGTGAAACTACTCCTGAATGTAAGAGCATGTCGGATTAGGAGTATTCCTCAATGATCGATAATTTACAACTGAAGATTATTCTTCCACTCGTGAATTTTTAAAATGATCTTGAGAAATATCCTGGGAGAGAATGTCGTTTTCCATGTCGACTTCCATTGTCTACTATATAAAATGATTTGAAATCCCTGAAACAACTAAAAAAAAAGAATTAAAAATGAATAGCTGAAAATAACAATTATATCAAGCAAAAAACCTGAAATGAAATAATAGTGAAATAAAATACAAGTGAAAATAGAACAGTTTCCGCTTTACCGGTTCCGTGGGAAATGACCGTTTGGCGGGAGTTGGCCATTTTCCGATTGATGATGGATCTTCATATGTTGCGTATTTCTACGCTGGCTTGGCTGAATACGTTGTTGGACAACATGTATGCGGCTTCCTTGAATTTTCTCCAAAACCAATGTTCCTCTCTGTGCAAGATCTCAGCTTGGGATCACTTGATGTTATGTTGATGGGTCCAAACTTGGTCTGCCATTCCTGATTTGCTGATTCCCCTTCGCTGTGTGTGTTTCTTGTGCTCGGCAATGCGAACATTCAATGACCTCTTAGTTTCACCAATATAGGATTCTCCGCACTCACAGGGTATCCGGTAAATGCAATTCTTGGAATCGCAGTCCGCGTTTGGTGGCCTGGTTTTCGTGAGGCTGCTACGGATAGTGTTGTACTCAGAACCAATTCTTCTTATCATCTCCGATAATCCTCTGATGTAGGGAAGTACTAGCACTGGTTGTGACGGCTTCTCTTCCTTGCGAGGCTCCAGCTGTCTTTTAGCCAAAGTCATGGACTGGAGCCCAGATCGCCACTTTCACCAGTCATAGCCAACATATATATGGATTGGTTTGAAACTCTGGCCATTGAAGAAGCCCACAAGAAACCTAGAGTCTAGTTGAGATATGTTGACGAAACCTTCATAATATGGAGCCATGGGAATACTGAACTAGACGCCTTCCTGACCAGAACATTTCTTAGTATTGCTAAACATTCCAAAAAATTATAAATTGTTCAGGTAAGTTCTGAAATATTGTGAAATGCACTCGAATATTCTTGAAACGTTCTAGAGGGCGAAACCTTCTTCTTGGTTCGGGGATGTTCCAGGATGTTCACAATCATTTGAGACATTCCAGGATAATCCTGAACATTCCAAAATTATCTGGGATTACCTGAAATGAATTTTTGAATACTCTTGATTGTTTTAAATTGCCCTAGAATTTTCTGGAAATCCAAACCTTCTTCTTGAATGAAGGAAAAAAGGGTACCACATCAAATCATTCTCTTGACCGTTTTATTATGATCTGACATGTTCCAGGTTCCGTACACTCCAGAATGTACTGGGGTTTTCTGGAATATAGTGGAATGATCTCGGATACTCTCTGGAGTGTTCTAGACTGTTCTAGAATTTCCTAGAAGGGAAAAATTCCAGTCCTCGAATTTTAGAAAGCACGTCTTTCAGGTATATAACTCTTGATCGTTCTATAATGATTTTTAATGTTTCGGGATTTTTTTCCAACATTCAAAACTATCCCTGAATATTCCACAACATTCCAGAATGTTTCGGGATATTCTGATATCTGGTGGATTCCTTTATATCTCTATCTGTATCTGTAGAGTAGGGATGGCGAGTGTATAACCACGCACTTAGGCCACATGGGACCCATTGTACATCCTCCCGAGGAGTTGTCCTTCTAGGTCATCGTCCATCCTGTCCTTTCCAGGAAGGTGGACAGGTCGTTGGGAGACATCTCCTTTATATCGGCAGATCCAGACTTTCTAAAGAGTTAAACTTCTAGCTCTTACATCTTTTATTGACGTGCCTCAATGATATGACTTGCCTATTCTACTTTTCACCATACATGTCACTGAGTCTCAATTGAGACCTGAAGTTTTATAGAAGTGCAATGGGAACATCTTTTTTAATTGAATGAGACCTTGACTAATCTGGTATACAAAATTCGATATGGACTGTTTCTCCTTTGATACGAATATGTCTGACCAATAAACGTAGTCCTCAAAGCTAACTTCATTGATCCCAGACTCAGTTTCCATCATTCCATCTTTCGGATTGTCCACTATTCAGAGATAGAACTTGGAGAATTAGTTGAGATTACTTTTTATCGATACCAACTTGGTATCGATGATATCGATGCACGTCAAAAAGAGTTGTAGAGTATATGGGAAAACGTATAACATCTGTTGAATTGATTCCAGATCAGAGGTTACAATTCGAAAATTCATGGATTTCAGGATCTCTCAGTTGAACCATAAGATCATTTTTCAGTGCAGAATGTCGTAGACACAAACACAAAAAGAATTGCATCAATAGACGTATTGACCAAAATTTTTACCATCTTACAGCAAACCGGTGCATTCTCGGGATACTGAAGTTCTTCGGATTATCCTGCACATTCTCACAGACAGCGGCAATGTTTTCAGCAGATTTTGCATTTTGTGGCCGTACAGGTGTTGGTACAGGTTGGATGCTAAATCCATCCATGGTGGTTTGTCAATACAGACTGAATAAGTTACAACTAATTTGAAAATTTAGCTTCATAGAGATGACTGTTGAGAGACCTTACATGAAAAGTAAATGATTAGTGGATAAAAATTCCATACACCACTTCAATTTCAATAATTTCGATGTACCAGGTATTGAAGGAAGTATTCTTTTTCATTAACATATGATAATTTTTTTAAATGTACTCATAGTGTTCCAGTAAAACTTTTACCATTCCAAGAAACCCCAAAGGGCCCGACCCAATTCATTGACAAATACTAAATAATTTATATTCGCTTTACAAATAAATTCTCACGATTCAATATATTCTTGGCGAGCCATCAATCTCCAGGGTCCATTCGAGCCTGTATACACTTTACAAAGTTATGAAAGGAAGAACAATTAGGACACCGGTCTTCCTTTGAAGTAATAATGAAATCTGACCTCCTATGTTGAATCACGAGTTGACGAGTTCTCACCTTTGGCAGGTAACCGCTAATAGAGTCATAACCCAATTCGATCTGAACCAACCGAAAAATCAGTGTTGCCACTGCGGAACCCTACAGGGCGTTGCCTGAAATTTGTTTGAGCGTACCTCTGGAAGAGAGGTTATTTATTTATCAATGTGATTGTTGAAAGACAATTCTAGAAAAATATTTTTGCGGGTTTCTGTATTAGGAAATGGGTGAAGAAGCTCATACATATTCAACATTTTTTAAGCAACTTTTTCAGAATAATAAATTGATCCTCAAACATCTTGTCAACCTCTTTTGATTTTAGGCAGATATGGGAGTTGATTCCATATCGATTCCATCATCCATACTTTTTCACAATTCTATCTGTTTTGTGTCATGTATTGGACATTTTCCCAATTCACCCCTCTTAGTCAACATCTTTTCGAGATTTTTCTCACTCCTAACGTTTGTTTGATTGAAGAACGTGAACTCTCGCGGCCGGAGAAGATAACTGTGTGAAAGCTATTTTCCGGATATTTTTGTCATGGTTTTCAGGTTTCTATGCCTGACGTTTCGTCTACTAATGCGGTAGACATTTCCAAAGGCAATGTGATGCGCAGTGCCGCAGTGCCGTTGTTCCGAACGCATCCACTACGATGCTCGTATTTGATTTAAGTTTAATATAGAGGCAATAGATTCTCACAGGGATGATTTCAATAGAAAAGAAGAGGCAATGAACATCAATAAGGGAGGTCTACCTGTACTTAGAGGTACACAAACAAAGTCAGGGAAACCAATGAAGAGAAACCGGGCCCACTGATAATAATATGAAACCATAGTCAGATATGAGCGTCGTAGTATATGCGTTCGGAACAACGAGAGCACCAACTAGGACATTGCGACTGTTACCACAACTCCTTCGAATATATCTGCCGTAGTAGTAGACGAAACGTTAGGAATAAAAACCTGCAGACCACGGACAAAAAATCCGAAAAATGGCCGTCACAAAGTTTGTCTGACTGTCTAGGCTTTCAACATACTCAAATACGTTGCTTATTTTTTCCTTTCGATTTTATTTCTAAAGTCTGTTTTCATCTCTTGTTTCTAGTTTCATCTCACTTTTTCTGGGTTCTTTATTTTAATTCTTATATTTTTTCTTCGAGTAGAGGTAGGTAGGTAGGTAGGTCTAAAGTGAGTGGTTCTATTCGACCCTCCAACGCAACCTATAAGGGTTTATTGTGGCTCACACCTATTCACACTCGGCCAAATAAACCCAGCTTCTTAACGAAGCCGATTAGTTTGTATGGTGAGTGGCCTTTCAGGTCAGATGGTGAGAGTACGGATCTGCCGAAATCAAAGAACCTGATTCGGTCCCCAGCGGGGCAGCCACAAAGTATATGCTCTGCAGTTTCATCATTTTCCAGACAGAGGCGACACACACTGTCTTCCGACAGTCCAAGTCTCTGCATGTGCTGATTCAAACCACAGTGACCTGTAAGAAGGTCTGTTAGACATCGTAGTTCATTCCTACTGCAGTCCAACAACTGTTTGGAGCTTCGAAGGGTAAATAAACGCCTTGGAGTGAGCCAATCCTGGAAGATTCTGCCAGAAGTCCATAACTCTTCTTGCCATCCAGGTGTTCAGTGTTAGTTTGGCAAAGCCCAAAGCGATGCCAATCACAGGTTCTGGTCCAATGAAGCCGCTTGCAACACCTTCCTTTGCAAGAGAGTCAGCAGCTTCATTGCCTTCCAGGCCAGTATAGCCAGGAATCCAGACCAGAGACAATCTGTTTAGTTTTCCTATCGAGGAGAGTCTTTTTTGGCAGTTTGCTGCCAATTTAGACGTTGCTCGGTAGGAGCCAAGAGCTTCCAACGCCACTTGAGTGTCCGAGAATATTTTTATTGACTTGTGAGTGAGGTTGGATTTATCCAATCTCTCCGCACACATTTCAATAGTGTAAATTTCCGCTTGAAATACAGTCGCATAAGTTCCTAGGTAGGTTGATAACTCTGTCCTGAGTCTGCGACTGAAAATACCTGCACCAAAACCGGAAGGTGTTTTTGATCCATCTGTGAACCAACAACTATCTGCTCCCAATATTTCCTTCTCATGGAGGATCCAGTCCTCTCTACTCGGGAATAGTACTTCATAAGGCAGTTCGTAGTTGACAGTTGGAGGCATAACATCAGAGGTCATTTCCAGAATGCTGTGACTTCCAGTGTCAACCAACAGTCTGTTGCACTCTGTCTTAAATTGATTTGTGCAATTGGCAATGTGCACAAGTATGTATACAGTCCATCTAGACTCTCTCTCTAGAAAAATGTGGAGAGGAGGTAGATCTAGAAGGATCTCCATGGCCGCCGACGATGTGGTACTGATGGCACCACTGATAGCCAGACAAGCCTGTCTCTGTAAGCCAGAGAGCTCCGCTTGGGCCGTNTCCATCCAGAAAACAGCCAACCACCTGATTGGAAACACGAACATCATTTGTAACCTTGATAATTTGGAAGAGAGGTTGTAGATTTGTCTTTTTTTATAGATACTTTCACGGGAGATGGACTGAGGCTGTTCATCGTTCTGAGGTTCAACTCAAACTCCACTGTTTGAGAAATATTTCATTTGGTGAACTGCGTTAATGTGGAATAAACTTTCTGAGAACGTTTTTTCAAATGAATTCAATCACCAGCAGTTCAAATCCAACGTGAATCGCTACTTTCGCACAGACACCGCTCTGAGAGTACCTAAGGATTTTCCTGTAGTGCTTGTGTTTTGTCCTTGATGAAAAAACTTCAAAATTTTTAGGTATACCATTTTCTTCAAGAAGTGAATATTTGATACTCTTCTTATATTAGTTGTCTTCTATTGATTTTCATTTTTTTTCGTCTTCTAGTATTGTTCCATATTTTGATTTCATGAAGGTATTTGATTATTTGTAATTGTGATTTTTTTATGAACTTCATGTTCATTCATTTTAGAACTTTTTAAATATTTCCATTTTCCATTCCATATTTCCATTTCCATATTTTCATTCGAAGTACCCTCAATCTACTAAAATGGTTTAACATTGATATCTATTACATTGTTAATTCTTTGACAAAAGTTGAGTGTCATGAGGAATACTAGAGATTGAGACTACCATTGTTACATGATAGATATTAAAAAATTATGAATCCATAGACTGAAGAAATTAAAATTGTGGAAAATAATAGAATGAAATAAATGAATGGGAAAGTGGAAAATTAGTGTGGGGGATGGAAACCAAAAGCTAGCCTATATAATATTTCACCAAATAATTTGCAGAATAAAAAAAATTCAGGAACTTATAAAAAATATTTCAAATCTAGCTACCCATCAAACATCTTGGGTGATGGTGTCCATATGTTTCAATTTTCTAACCAATCATTCAGTACGTATTGCAATAATCAAACTTCTACTAGAAAAAGGAGTCCCTAATCAAGAAACTATCACCAGATATTGAAATGCCATATATTTGCTACTTCCGCCATGAAAAGTGAAGTAGAAAGAATTTTGTATGTACTCTAAACAATAACTTTGGAATCTTTTCAAAAACAAAAGATTAGTTGAAGTTCATTTTCAATCCAAACTTATCAGAAAATAGTAAGGGGCTTATAGAATTTTCGAAAAGGCTTTCAAAACTACTGCCTGTCTACTTCGTCAAGTTTTAGGCAACATAAACGCGACAAGATATTGTAAACTAAAAGTGGAATGAGCTGTGAGGACTGCGACAAGAAGTATGATGGTAAATTTCAAAACAAATTTCAAAGAACACCTGATTGATATCCGATGGCGAAAATGTATAGTTTTTGATACTATTGAAAAGTGATCATTTTATGAACCTGAAAACTACTTTGAAAATGGGACACAGAAAGGGAAATCAATGAAATCGTTAGAAATAAGAATTTTACCGCGCATCAGTATGATTCGGTTGAAAATCCAAAATTATATTACTAATCTGTCTGGTTGGAGCACCAATCAATAATAAATGTGTCTGGGTACATATCAATCCTCTTGGCAACATTCCAAAATTTATCTGAATACAAATCTCTGGTAAGAGGCTCATAAACAAACCTTTTGTCAACACCTGAGTTGGAAACAAGTTCCTTGACAATTCTGAAATCGTAAAATGTTCTGTTTATTGTATTTACTCAATTTATTGTCTTCGACTACGGTGGCTCAATTTTTTTAGATTATTTCGTAGAAATTCTTTTACCTTAATTTATTAACTTTTTATTCACAGAAAAGGATCATGGGTACATCTGAACGGATGTAAAGTAATAAATAAGGGTTTTTATGATGTGGTAAGAGATATGACAGATCACTAAATATTTCCTTTTTCAGGAGGACAAAAGCTTGGGATTCCATTAAAGGTGTATCACGTCAGTAGGTCATTAGCTATACCTAATAAATCCCCCTGAAATATATATTCATGTGTACAGAGTGGGACCAATAAAGAAGGAATTTATTAAGTTGACTCTATTTCTGAAATCTGAAACAACCAATTTTTACATCTATTGAAGTATGTGTAGAATATTTATAGACCTATTTATGATCATGCTTCATTCTGAATTAACCCATTATAAATGTCGAAATATTATTGAGAATCTCATTGGATATCATGTCTAAAACAGGAATAATGTATCTATATAGATATCGAAATCATACATGAAACTTACTCGATAGAGCAGAAACAGAAAATGTATATGATAACTTTCAACTCGGAATTTTGGAGTATTATCTCAGGGATATGATGGCATACGAGTATATGACATAAGTTTTTGCATGAAGAAATATGCTACATTCAATTCAATGGGAATAATTGCCTTTTGAATGAGTGCACTTCTAAAGTAACACGTAAATCGATCAATTCCATCAGTAAAAAAAATGGGTGATCAAAATTCGATGGAGTCGACGAAGGTCGTTTTTGCCTGGTCGTGATTGGCTAACGTTCTACTGGTGGAAAAGTTATGAGTGCTTGAAAACATGATAGTCGGATGGCGACACTCAATTCGTTCAACTTTCGGACGGTGATTTTCTCACAAAAGGACTCTGCTGTGATGGTTTCGCCTTGTTAGATTAGATTTTCGGGGAGCTAGCCCATGGCCTTATTCACTGCGGCATTATCAGATCTATTGTGATACTTCTTGGGTGTTATAGCTCGTTGTTTAGCTTGATCTCTTTGATGAGACTCCATAGCCTTGACACTGATCTGTTCATATAGCTGTTTTCTCTTCCATGCATCTTGCGTGTCTCAGCCTTGCTATCGCTTCGCATTCAAAGAGCACATGCAGTGCAGTTTCTTCATCACCTTGACAGAACCTGCATTGACTTTCTTCTGTCACACACATGTTGCTTATATATTTCCTTACAACCTTACGGTTGTGCTTTAGCAGGTCTTCTGTGAATCTGGGCGATGGTTTCTTTATGAACTTTTTCACCTGCCTCAATCCTAGTAGCTTATTTCACCAATCTATCGATTTGGCTTGCATCCATGAATTTATGGATGTCTTTATACATGCTTCCCTACCCTGCAGAAGGGTTTTGGACCGATCATAGCCCTGAATGCGCCTTCACGGTCTAGAACATCGGCCTCCTCATTGCCCTTGTGACCCTCATGCCCGAGTACCCAAGCTAGAGTGACCCTATTTTGGTTACTCAGCTCCTTGACAGCTTCTCACGACGACTTCAAATGAGCTGAACGCCTTAATTGCCGCCTGGCAGTCGAAGAAAATGACAATGGTTTTATTTGTGAGCTTCTGCCTCTTTATTTCTCCTATACAGTATTCGATGGCCGCTACTTCTGCCTGGAACAGAGTCACATTATGTCCGAGGCTGAGTGCGATTCTCTTCTCTGCTCTGCCTCCGTATATACCGGCGCCCACTCCTTCTTGGGTCTGTTGCAGGAAGTTATGTTGAATCACACCAGCCGCTGACGAGAATACAGTAACCACTGTCCAACCACTGTCCAGAAAGTGCCCTGTCGTTGTAGAGGATTCACTTTCCATCACACGTGACGATCCGATCCAAAAAGGGGTTGTTTTGGTTGCACAAAAGCAAAAAAGAACAGACCTCAAAACATGTTTTCGAGCTTTTTGACCATTCCAATACGTTTCGAATCATCAAACCGTATGAGAGCTGACGCCCATTTCTTCCGCCATCACGTGCACCGTTTGTGATGGGTCAGTCTCCACCAGGGTCCTAAAATCTTCATTCTGGATAACTGTGGGTCGACCATTTCGAGCACATCCTCGAGGCTAAAATCTTCGGAACGAAATTTTGCAATCATTGCCAAATGCCTGGTTATTTTTTTGGGCTCTTCCAACTGCGCTTTGGTTCAATTTGAATTCGGAAAGGCAAATTTGCCGAAAATTGGTAACTGACATCTCATAGTAATTAGCCGAAAAGAGTGAAAAAATTAAAATTTGGAAATACATGAAAAATATCAATGTATTTAGTGCAACATTATCTATCGATCAGTATCTACCACAACACAGTAGAATTAATATTTCCTGATTGAGGGTGATTGACAATTTTTCATGATGAATTTCATTAGTTCGGACTTCCATTGTCTGATATTATATAAAATGATTTGATATCCCTGAAAAAACTAAAAAATAACTTAAAAAGAAGAATTAAAAATTAAAGAAGAAGACTAAAAATCAATAGCTGAAAAAAACAATTATATTAAGCAAAAAACTTGAAATGAAATAAAATACATGTGAAAATGGAACAAATTGAACAAAAAATTGAATAAAATTAAAATGTTAAGAGATTCCTAGCCAAGTTAGTTCACGACGTTTCGATTGTTAGTATCCACAATCGTCTTCGAGTGATGACTGGACTGACTCCTCCGTGGGCTGACTATTTATAGGTCATTTGAGTACTTTCACTTACTTTACTTTTTCCGCTTCACTGGTTTAGTGGAAGATGACGGTTTGGCGGGAGTTGCCCATTTTTCGTTGATTATGGGTTTCCATATGTTATGTATCTCTACGCTATCTTGGCCGAATACATTGTTGGATAACATGTATGCGGCTTCTTTGAATTTCCTCCTGAACCAATGTTCCTCTTTGTGTATGATCTCAGCTTGGAATCATTCGATGTTATGTTGATGGCTCAAACATGCTCTGCTATTACTGATTTGCTGGTTTTCTGTGTGTTTTTTGTGCTCGGTAATGCGAACATTCAATGGCCTCTTAGTTTCATCCATATAGGATTTTCCGCACTCACAGGGTATCCGGTAAATGCAATTCTTGGAATCGCAGTTCTCGTTTGTTGGCCTGGTTTCCGTGAGGCTGCCGGATCTGAAGCAGGTTCTGATGTTGTAGGAAAAAGCAAGCACTGGTTGTGACGGCTTTGGAGTAGCCATTTCGTTGAAGATCATTGTTGATGATGTCTAGTTCCTTCTCGAGACCTTCCTTCTTATTACAAAGTCCGAAAGCATGGTCTAATAGGGTTTTGATGATTCCTCTTGCAGTCGATTGATGGTGGTTGAAATGGTGGTTCAGATACTGTCTTGTATGAGTGGGTTTTCAGTATACAGATGTTTCCCACTTAGTGTCGGTCCTCTTCACCAATACCTCTAAGAATGGCAATTCGTTGTGGGCTTCTTTCAGGTCCCCGTCTTCGGATAGCTTCCTATGTATGATTTGGAGGATTTCTCTACCGGAACGTTGGTATAAAGGCTTTCCACGTCGAAACTGATTAGTTGATCTTCATATGTAAGTTCAATTGCCCCTATTAATTCGAAAAAATGCTTTGAATTCTTCACAAAAGACGATGTTTTTCTATGCAATGGTTGTATTATGGGGAGTAAAACTCTAGACAAGTTTTGTGTAGCCGAATCTTTGGAGCTGATGATCGATCTGAGCGGAACGACCTTCGTATGGATTTTGGATAGTCCATACAAGTGAGCGGGCTTACTGTGGTACGGTGTTACCGATGATCTCTCCTTGTCCGAAAACTAGACTTCGCAATGGCGAAGTTCAGGCCTTTCCTCAACAAGGATTTCTCTATTCCCGTGAGCGGGCGGAAACTCATGTTGATGACGTTGACGGTTTCATAGTTGTCCTATTTTCTGTCTGCATTAGGGCCTTGTTTCCTCACTAACTTCCCCCACTTTTTGCTGTAGGTATTCTCCATGTCTTGGCGGATCTTCAACCACGTGCTTTCAATCTTGGCAAAGATTGGTCCATGATCCTTTTCCAATGTCTCTCTTCTTATTTCTTCAAATCGTTCCGTGGCATCCTGCAACAAAGTTGACCTCTTTCAACGGTGATAATTAATTTGAGACCTTATCAGTGCTCGGCTGGCGCGATCCAATATGAGTTTGGCTCTCTTTCCTGGGATTGGCGATTTCAGCAGAAAACCTATGGGGATGCTGTTGTTGTCTCTCGCTCTGCACAGAAAACTGAGGCGGGTTTCTTCCTGTGAGTTCCTTTCTTCGAGATATGGAGCTACAAAAACCGTGTTAGTCGTTGGTTCAAACCGCAGGCTGAACGATCGATTTCAACTTGCTATCGTCCAAATCGTGTTAGGAATCACACGTTAAAAGGTAAGACTTCGTTAATCTTCAGCTCGCACAAGTTTAAACAACACTAATTACATTTATTTTTCAATAATAATATTCTTTTATTCATTTTCAATGTTAATGATCCATCGATACAAAGATGTTTGTTTGCTAATGTATGAATATTGCTCAACCCTAAAATAATGAATTTTTTACTCAAGTATTATTGAATTGTTCACCTAATGTCCTGAACATATCCTTATTATATATATATATATATTATGTGTATCATAAATACACATTCCTAGATGTGGTTTGTGATCTAATTGAGTATAACGAAGTCAATAAATTATGTCGATCTGTCTATTTAAGCTGGGATACTAAAAGGAGCCCAGAATCACAACTACTAGAAAATTTGAAAATTCGCCCATTCAAACATATTCAAACACTACGTTTCCAGAGTGCAGATGAATGCTTTAATTGAAATATCTACTTTTATTGATACGTATCACAATGAAAATTATGGGTATGGTACGTCGAAAGTAAGTGAATCTCTTCGACCACTCACTGTAACCTTGGTGATTGATATATCAGGTCACCTGATAAAAGTGAGATTCCGACAAACACTGAAACCTGATTCAGTCCGTGGCGGTGCTTGCACCTATTACCAAGGCCTGAATTTTTCGGTAACGAATAATCGACTACAAAATTGACACCATGCTACATTTTCCTCAATGTAATGGGAACCTGATTAGCAGTCAGTCTGTGACCACTTTTTTAGGATAATTAAGCAACACAGAATGTGTTTTCTGATCTCCTCAGGTAATCTGCAGCCATTTAAGCTGGAATATGCAGCTATGAATATCCTCTACGGTAGCCACTTGATTGGTCGATAATGATGATGTCAGATATGTAAGGTGCACGTTTCCCTCTTTGATACCCGCAGCAACCTTTTCTTATGAGGGCATCTGTGATTCAGCTATACCTCACAATACCGTAGATACAGCCTTGCAGAGCCCTCTTCTTTCTAGTTTGGATGAATCATCATTTAAGCAGGTCAGCGTTTGCTGACCTGCTCAAGATGAGTATGTTTCCTTCCCTTATGATAATTCAGCTTTTGCTGAGATTTTGGTGCAAGACAGATTCATGAGATATCCTCCTTTTGAAAAGGCAATTAATCGCTTACTGCGATAACCAGCTTGTTAATTTGCTAACAGGATTAGGATATGGAGGGATGATTGGAGTCGTTCATTAAATATCTGTCACCTTACGGTCTATAAAGGATCGCACTATGAGCCAGGGAAAGGAAGTCCATCATAGCAGTGACCGGATCATTCATTGCACTGTTTATATAATTCAAGTCTGGAGATTTACACATTACCAGTGCCTTCAGCATATTGGTCATGAGGTAAATAACTGCAAAAATAATAGGTTGATCAAAAAATCACTGGGACTGGTAGGAATCATCAACAGGAATTGACGAGTGTCAGATATCAACTGAAAGGGGCAGAGGGAGAATAGAATGGACAAGAATAATTTCACAAAGAGCCAGCAGAGAACAAAAGACTTTTAGTTATCGTTCGGTAACACCAAATTAAAAAGGGCAAATAGAGAAATATTTCGTTGAATTCAAAGTGGTTCTGAGAATAGAAACAGTATTGAAAATTGATGAATGGGAGATTCTAAAAGTGGTTCAAAAATCTCTCCGGACTTTAGTAAGGTAAAATTTGTTTCAATAATTGCAGGGTTGACATGATTGGAATGTTTCCAATAGTTCTGTAGAAAATTTAACGACCTAATTAAACAGATTCCAAGCAATCGAGTGAATATTTCTACGAATCTGGGGTCCCCGTAGAACAACACAGAAGTTCTAAGAAAAATCAAGTGGACAATAACCGAATTTTGATTGAAAATATATTTTTTGGGTAGATTCGTATGTGGAAAAAAACAGTTTTGGCTGTCTACCTCCCATCTTTATACAAAAAAATGTAGAACACTCCTGTAAAGCATCCACAGGAGTTACTTGCAGATACAAAATGGAAAATACACAACTAATTCCACATGAAATACTTAATTCCACATGAACATAGCTTGCTTTCTTCTTTCCTCCCTATATTTTTTGTATAAAGATGAGAAAGTAGATCGCCAAAAGGTTTTTTCCCAATTGAATATTCTTCTGTTTAGATATTGCTCAATTGGTCAGTTTGTTTAAGCTGATCTCAATTCAATATCAGCTTGACCAGTTTGGTAAGGTGTTCAGTGATTTTAATAATATTTTCCAAGATTCTATGCTGGTGAAACTGTTCAACTTTTATTTTATTGGAAAACGTTATACATGACAAGATTGAAATTTGAAGTCAAATTTCCAAAAACTATCTATATTTTCTCTCTACAGGATATATTGTGAGAATGAGTTCCATGCAGTGCATTATTTCGATTTTTTTTCCATCTGTTCATATTTTGTGAGCTCATGAGAAATTAATCGTGACATCATTCAACAGAGCAATTTAAAAAATTCCTTCTTGAACTCATCGATCACCAAAAGCCAATAACAATTAAAAGGCGCTTTTTGTAGTACAAAACATGCCAATTATCCGTCTTCCAATCTGATGACAATGAAGATGGAAGGATAACAACAAAGAAATGATCATCGAGAAATGTACCGAGTTAATAGACAAGATAAATATAGTTGCTATCAATTACAAGGAAGATAGGATCTTAAATTTTAAGTGACTTGTTGAAGAATCAATTAAGACTGACTCGGAGGATGATGCAGGAAATCTGCAAGCGAGAGACTGAAGACGTGCTATCTTAGATCTCGAGGACTCTACTCGAAACAAAGAGGTTGTGAAATACTTGCCGGACAAAAGGCGTAGCCGGTGGAAGATAATGGGTGTAAAATCTCTCAATAAAGATAATGGAATAAGTTTGTGAGAGTTTTTGTTATATTCACGTGATTTTCATCAGTAACAAAATACAGATAGTTCGAAAATAACTGAAATTATAGGCGATGTTTCACTGTGTTCATCATAGGTTCACATCGGCACTCTCACTTAGTTCATAAAAAAATTACAGGTGCATAATATGCCTGTGAGAAAATACTGTTTCATAAGTTTATATGACTTTTTACAAATCGCTCTGACAAGGCATATTATCAATCGAAGCAGTTGAAATGTCTATGATGTGTCGGTAATATGTCCAGTTCGCAATAGCAGAATAATAAGTCAGAATATGTGTTTAATTATACAATACCGTATTACCGACTCAGCTAAAGATGTATAACACATTCTCAAATTCTTCCTATCTAGAATATCTCGTAGGTTATAGAAGGTGTGAATAAGCTTTCTCAGTCTTTTTGTGACTTGACTTATGTGTTCATCCCACCTGAAACGCTGGTCTAGCATAACACCCAAGTATTTAATAGTTGAAGTCTTTTCTATTATATCATATGTGGATATATGTCGCATCTCAAACTTTTTTTTTAGTTTTGTTCTGTGTGGCTGATCAGTGTTTTGCAGAGAAAATGTCATATATTTCGTCTTACTAACATTCAAGGTCAGTAGATTATAATCAAGCCATGTCATAATCTTTTGGAGCCTGTCTTCAGCAAGTTTGTAGATATCTTCCCATGATTCTCCTGTGTATACAATAGCTATGTCATCAGCATAGAAGATGAGGTGACCACAAAAGTTGGTCATTTCTGTGATACTGTTTATGTAAATGAGAAATAGAACTGGTCCAAAAACAGTTCCCTGAATAACGCCAATAGAGACTTCTTTGAGGTACTCAACTGTTCATCAATTTTAACTCTTTGTAATCTATTTGCTAAATAGTTCTGCAAGACATCTAGTGTATTATCCACTCAATATGTATATAATTTTTCTATTTATAGACTATGGGATACGGTGTCAAATGCTTTGGCCAAATCAAAGAATATGGTTAAATACTTCCTCAACTTGTCCAATGCATCGACAGCCTTTCAGTGCATAATTTATTCAGAAGGACGTACTGATGTTAAGTTATGACGGAATTCCGAGTTATAATTTGAAATATTTTGATTGCGATTCTTATGTTGACAGTGAACAAAATCATTAAATTTGATTTTCTCTGAGAATTGGACTTGGTGATTAGTAAAATTTATACACTTGCCAAATTTTTTGTTTTGTGAAATAATCGGTTGGAAAAAATGTACAGAAGAAATGAAATATATCAATTGATAATGAATCTTGGGATATTGTTGTGGCTCCATTTAGTAATAACCTTCTACAACCAAAAATTACAATGAAATTCCGATTGTAAAAGTTTTAAATCAATTCAATGTTTGACACTGGAAACAGGCGCTATTTCTTGTGTTTAATATTTTTGTTTGACGTTCGTTTTAGAGAATCTGTAAATTTCATTTGTCAAATGCCAATAAACAGCTCACACTCCCGTATAAACATCTGAAAAAATGGCATGGAGTACTGGGTGTATCCCAGAGCTGCAATAAAAACCTTTATCTTCATCTAGAATCCTAAATACACAGTTGATTTTCACAGATTTGGTGATGAATTTAGCATTTCAGTTTATATAATTCAGAGGAGTGCTAGAAGGGAGTATGGAAAGTAAGCAATTCACTGTTTTATATTATTTTGGGACAAATGAAATTACTACTGGAGACGGAAAATATAGTTTAGTGCTGGATATAATCACAAAGTGTAGAAACATATACGAGTACGTTAATATAAATTTTTCAAGCTGAATGAGAATTCGAAGTTTCAACAAATCTCAGGTAACCATTCTATTGTTTTTCGGTGTATTTTCCACAATCTGAAAAATAAACAGAGCTAAATCGATAGATTTTCCCGATAAGTTCACTCAGTAACTTGCCTTGTTCATAAATACACACAAATTTTATAACCAATTGAAAGAAGAATGGTATTTTCACCTAGCTTTCTTCCTTTTTTCGTTTTCGAAACCCAAATAATTCACTCGTGAATTGTGAACAGCCATAATGATATAACAAATGATATAACATCTCCTACTGGTTAGAAAGTCACTTTTATATCGTTGGTATGGCTAGTTCTTGTGAGAGTTGGCGTAGAAAAGTCTGCATCTGTTAATTTGTTGACAAGCATATCATTATTTTCAAAGTAAATGACGTACACCGTGATATCGGCGATATTTTACGTCAAATGAAACACTAGTTTTCATAATCTGAAACCAACTATTTCTCTCTCTTTCACTCTTTCATTAGCTATAGCTATAGTATCGTTCTCTGTAAATATCCACAGGGGCTGCAAATATTTTAAGCATTCAAAAATACTATACGAATCAACACTCACTCAGATCATATGGAGATCAATACCAACACAATTTCATCAAATTTCAATCAATGCTATTACCGGCATTACACATAATTTTTCAGTTTCAGTCGAAATTCACAAAATGTCAAGTTCCTTGATCAGTCATGACTATAATAAACAAAATGCTGATATCTTTCAAACAGGTCGTTTTCGTATGACCAAATCTCAAATCTTTTTTTTGAGATTTGGTCTTTCTATAGTATGAGATGGTCTTTCTGTAGTATATTCTCAGTCAATGAAAGTTTAAAGTAAATAGTAAAAAACCAACTTATGAAATTCTGCTTCTAATCTGTGAATGAATATTCAGAATTCACTTTCATAACCTAAATTTGAGAACGGTTATCGAATGTTTTGTAATCGATATCTCTTTTATGCCTGACATTGTTCACAAATTTTTTTTTGAGTACAGCTATTATATAATATATTTTAAAATGACATCAATTTGTTTAATCCACATTTTTTGAACGTTTCAGGGGTAATTTTGATATTTCTGATGGACACAAATCGAACATCATAAAAATGGGTCCAGTTGTTCTTGAGTTATAAAGGGTCTAACTGATAAAATATTGCAACTTTGTTTTCTGATATATCGATCGAAAAAGTCTGATTATTAATAGTGGCAATGGAATTGAACCAAGAATTTTGTAGGCGGGGTACCCGAGGTTTCGATGCAGTGAGTTTTCTTGCATGGCAAAACATAGCCGCTATGAAATATTCTGTGTCCCAGTGGGACTGTACTCTCACACAAATGCTTTTCAAATGTTTACATCCTACTACAATATCCCGTTTTGAACCATGAACCATGATTGATTTTTGTTTATGGCCCTCCAGTTTCCTGAGAGAATGTTTCCTGCAAGTGGCCGTCGATGGATGTCTCTCTTACCATACTTTTACCATCAACACTGGTGTTTCCCAGGAATCCATATTGTCTCCAACCCTCTCTTTATTGTATATCAACGACTTATTGGAAAAAAAATAAGATTCCAATATACTGCTTTGCTGACGACAGCACACTTGTTTCGTCATTTCATTTGGATTTCAGGACATCTGCTGCAAATGCACATCTTCACCGGCAGCAGAAGGTTGCATATCTCAATGAGGATTTAGAGGTGATTTCGAATTGGGGTGGAAGTAACCAGATTCAATTCATTGCCACGGAAATCCAGACATCGGTTCTCCCTAACTTTATTTTCTGCTTCTATAAGTTTGTTGGGGGTTAAAATGGACACTAATATGTCTTGGCCCAATCATGTCGCTGGAATTGCAAAGACTGCTTCTCACCTCAGCAACTTTTGATGCTTCATAAAGCTCAGATCAGACCTTTTTTGGAGTATGATTCCCACGCATAGAGCTCCGCCTATAAGCATAACCTGAAGCTGATGGATTCCATCCAGAAAAGAGCCATCCGCCTGACTGGAAACTCGAACATCACTTGCTACCTTGATATTCTGGAACATCGAAAAAAGATTGTCCCTTTTTAAAGATACTTTCACGGAAAGTGTTCAAGTGACAGCACATTTGATTTCGCCAAGAGCGGTACATATCTGAAATACGCGACGGACTGTGGTTGCTCATCGTTTTGAGGTTCAACTCAGTACCCCTCGAACTTCACTGCTTAAGAACTGTTTCATTTGGAGAACTGAGCGCTACTGTCGTACAGGTACCGCTCTTGGAGCATCTTGAAGATTTTTCTGTAGTGTTAGTGTTCTATCCTCAAAAAAATCAGTTGATATGCTCAACTATCCACAATTGGTCGATTTTTTGGAACAACAATTCACTGCTCACCAAACAACTGCTTCAACAAGTAGTGAGCAATCAATCCTTTCGGCAAAAAAGTTTCTGCAGGTAGTTCCCAACGAAACAGTAGGTATTTTTTGTTTTTCGAATACTGCTTCTACCAGTTGTGTATCGATCGAACTCCTGCGATCTTCTGATAAAAAGAAAAGATCCCTTTTCTCAACAGCCCACAGAACTCTGGTATAAGTTCGATATAGCAGTTAACTTCCCGTTATCTTCAACATGTACTTCAACAAGACTAGAAGCTTTGTTGATGTTGAGTTGTTTCAGTACTCGTCTAATAATTGGTACTTACCTAATATATTTCAAATTTCACTTTTTCCATCAGATTCTCAAAAAAGTTTTCTTTTCTGTCGTAAATATGTGCCTTAACCAAACTTCTTTAAAAACATTACCATGTTCAATACATCTACCGGTCAATTGGGATGACATTGCCCAATTTTAAAATTCAAGTTGATAATTTTCACATAACCCATTTTTTAATATCCTAGATGAATTTTGTACCTTTGGAAGGTGATTTGTAGATGTGATTTATGTATTTATTTTATTTTTATATCATTCTTTCTCTCAAATAAAATATAGGTGGGCAAAGTCACCTCTGAAGTGGGGTCACTTTGCTCAACACATGTTTTCTTTTTATTACAGAGCAATAAATGAAAAATGGGCAAAGCCACATCCTCAAGGTGTTACAAGAGCCACAGATAAGACAAAAATTGTTCAAAAAATTGAAAATAACTAGTGCAGTTGCCAGGACTGTCAACAGAAGCGTTATGGAAGACAAAAGTTTTAAAAATTTTGTGGACAAAATAAGTCGTTTTCTTTGGTGACTTTGACTTTCTCTATCTGAAAGATGAGAAAGTAAAAAAACTAATATCACCGACAAAAGGGGTGAAAATAGTACAGGGCGGTGAGAATAGTACAGTCACATTATTTCATGATTCAAGCGCTACCTGTCGATCCTTGTTGTAACAGGCGGATTATTATTGTGACGCATAGATTACGCACTAGTAGAGGACCAACTACAGTAAACCTCATCATTCTGGAAGGTTCCACAGTCACAGTCGAATTTTTGAAGTCAACACGTGGTTTTTGTGATTTCTTAATATCCTGAGAAAACCTCTATTGGGACACTAACTTTGTTTCAACTGTCGCAATCGGTAAGTTTCATATTTTGTTCACACACACACTGTGTGCAAAGTGACGTTTTGGTACGACTGTTTTTATGGATGTTATTAACAAATAATGTAAAAGTCACCAGTGAAGGTGGCGAGAATGGTAGAGTATTTTCAATACCAATTGGAACAGTATAGATAAGAAATTCCCGTCTCGACATAGGCGTCGGCATATTATTTTTCAGTGGTAGTTTTTCAGTTACTTATTCTTACAATCATAGCAATTGATCACCCCATGAAAAAGTTATCTCAACTGAATTTTTCCACCATGGGTAATTATGAAAAACTTCAAAATTTATGGTAGTTGATTTCCGAGTCGAAAACTCTAAAATACAATGAAAACACAAGAAATCACACCGAATTCTCGTCAAACATATATTTACAAAATAATAGAGGCCAACAAAATTGCTAGAAAAATCAAAATTCTTCTTCGCTATATGCGGATGAGGTGGAATCATCATCGGGCCGAATAACGATTGGATTTATAGAACTTTGCACATAATATTTTTTCTCTTCTTTTATAACGTGGGCCACACAGTTCTTCCACACATTACTATTACCTACTTCATTCACCACTCGCCTTATATTGTCAAGCACTACAGCATTTAAAGTCGGTGACTGATTACATTTCCACAAGCTTTCTTTCATTGTGGCCCAAACCATTTCAATTGGATTGAACACACAATAGAATGGAGGCAAACTTAAGTGAATATGACGACGTGTTTCCCCCATCGAGTCAATAATATACTTTTTTTTGAAATTACGTTGTTTTATGGTCGACAGTAATATCTTTTTCGTTGGAATCTTTTCGGGTATTTCCATGTCATGATTTCGCATTAAATCAACAATATCTGCAATAGATTAAAAAGCGAACAAATCAATTTGCAGTTAGTGGTTCCACTAGTTAATTACCAAAAAATCAATTAGGATAATCATCATTTAACAAACAAAGTCCACATCGGACCAAAAAACTTTAGGTATATAAACAGCTAACCCTTGTCTTTAGATTCAGTTTCAATTTGCTTCTCCTGAAGATGCTAACCTAGTTAGCGAAACGCGCGTCGAGTGCAAAAATATCAGTTTGGTGTTAGGGTAATTGATCTGTAGAAAAAGTTTTGAAAAATCGGTATGCAAAACCACTCACTACCTCACCTAACCCCACGAACACACGGCACTGATAAAGAAATATTGTGAAACGGACAAAAAATTAGTATTCAACCAGTCCAGCTAGCCGAACCTTTATTCCTCAACTATGTTTGATAGCACGTTTACTAACTATCTGGCGACTAGGGGCCATAGGCAAGAAATGTTCATGACTGTAATCTTATTTTTTTGTCGTTTCAATTGGAAATGGATAAACTATACACCCTTATTTCACGGTTTTTGATTTGTTTTCGTGATTTTTTATCGATTACTAGGTAATCTATTATTTTATTTTTCCTTTTAAGATATCACGGGCCGTTCATACAACAAAAAGTTGGGTGGGCGACCCTATCGCAACTATGGTCCCGAGAGATTGGAAAAAACCCTGGCTGAACTGGAGACAAAAACCATATCTTTCAGAAAAGCTTCGACAGCTATGAAGAAAAGTGGGAAGTATTGAATGAGGCCCAACCCTCCTGATGAAATTTGGTATAAGCTTGAACATGTTGTGAACATTTTTAAAGGTCCAAAGGAAATCTCTCCCGAAAAATTCCTCATTGACTTAAAGAAGTAATTTTTTTGTTTTTAAATAATTGTATACTTTTATAAAAGTTAACTGTTTCAAATGGTTTCTTTAATGGGTTTAATTACAGTTTGTACAACTTCCTCAATTAAACAATGATTCTGTGAAACATGTATTCAACACATCTTTTGTTTTTCCATGTTTCACCCTCCAAATGACTGGAAAAACATTTTCCCATTTTTGTTGATAAGCAGACATGTTCTTTTTAACAGATTGAGAGGTGAGAATAGAACAGAAGACGTTTTCTTTCTGTTACATAGGAAAGAAAGTGGTGTATCATTCTCACCCCTGGAAGGTGGTGAGAATGGTACACTCTAAATCAATTTATACCCACCCTCCCCAACGTCTTGAAATTTTTGTCTTAGCTGGAATTGAAAGCTGAGAAGATGAACAGTATTGTGTGGATCACTCATCTGGAACGACCTACGGAGTATAGAATATCTCGTTGTCATTGATGAGGTATGTTTCATTGACTGCAGCGCCTCAAACGACCTTTCATCTATTTACTATGGAGGCGCGAAACTGTTTTTTCAAAACTGGGCAAAGCTACCTCAGAGGACAAAGTCACCCCAATTGACAGTACCCCAATTAATGACTTCTGATCTCACAAGTGCTGAATGAAGTTGAAAGAAGGCTTTCAACATCTGCCGATATATCGAATTGTTCCAGATTTGAATGAATGGATATTTCCGCTCTGTGCGCCAAATCGGACACAATCGAGTCAAGATGTTCGAAGTATATCCTCTCGTTCCTTTGTGGATACATAAAGGTGCGCACAGGATTCATTCCAGGGCGCCACCCAAGCAGCACCTAAGACACCTCCATCATAAGCGTGAAAGGGTCCTTTCGGCGCCATGAATATTAACCTTACCGCTTCTTTTGATGGGTCCGACGATTTGCACCCGATTGTCCGACGCATAGGCGTAGACGTTGACTTGGCTTTGGTAGTTTCCCCAAAAACAAAAATGGGAAATGACATTATATTTGTGGTTTATTGTTGTTAGTACCTGTAGTAGTAGTTGTAGTTTTTGAATGAATAACTGAAATTTAATTTAGTAAACACCTGGGCTGGAAAGTCCCCGGCCTTTTGTTCAAAATTGGCTTTATTCATCAACGTAACCTCCATCAAAAACCACACAATCATTTCAATACCACTTTTTTAGAAAGATTTATCTTTTGCCTCAAAATATGCCTTCAGCAATAAATTTTTTACCGCTGAGCATTTTTTTGAGGTTTGCGAATAGCTAGTAGTCGCGGGAAGCCAAATCTGGCGAATATGGCAATGAATATGGCAATGAAAACTATGGCAAAATACATTTCATGTATTTTGCCATAGTTTTCATTGAATTGTGACACTGTGCATTGTCTTGATGAAGCATTTCTCAAATGGGGTCGTTTTTCCGAAATTTCTTCCTTCAAACGCTTCAGTAACGCTATATAATATTTTCCTTCTCAAGATAGTTGATGGATATTACACTACGCACTTCCCAAAATAACATAACCTTTCTAGCCGGTTGTTGTGCTTTCGAGCGCTTTGGACGAGGTTCACCAGTAACTCTTTACTCAGATGACGATCGTTTTCATTCCAGAGTGAAGTGATGGATCCATTTTTATCCATTGTTATATATCGATGCAAAAAATCCAGTTTGTTATGTTTAAACATGGAAAAACACTGCTTAGAATCATCAAGACGTTCTTGTTTTTGGTTAACTGTGAGCTTGCGCGGCACTCATTTTGAACAGAGCTTTCTCATAGTGAAATGCTCATACAATATAAAGATATCATGTTTTTTTATATCTTTACAATGTAAGCTGACTCACGCTACTTCACTTTTCGATCATTCAAAACGATTTTGAGGATTTTTTGGACGTACAATCGGTGTCTCTACGACCACGTTTATAGTCAGCAAAACCAACGTTTATTAGTTGGTACGATGGAGCGGAGTCCTTATCAAGCAATTGCTTCGCTTGAACGATATTTTTTTCCTTCAAAAAGCAACGTAAAATAAAAAAGTTATTGTTTTTGATCCATTGAAAATAACAAAAGTAGTGTCACTCTCAGTAAAATAAGTCACAAAGTTATGAAGAGAATATTACGAAATTTCAACAGCTTTCAAATCATCTAATGGAAAAATTCGTTCAGGCCAGTCTTAACTCCCTTCACTGTATGTAAATTGAGTGACACCTATCAGAACACAACTAATCCCCTGGCTAATACCACGAAGGGCGTTGGATTATATCCGACAGCTGGCAGATTTGGGTTTGCAAACAATTTTTTATCATCGGCAAAGACGGAGACGTTGATTCGGAATTCACTCTGAGATCACTTACAAATGTATGGAAAACCAGTGGGCCAAGTACAAATCTCTGGGGAACACTACTTACTGCTGGTATGGTATTGCGTTTTACAGTCATAATGTTTTTTAAGGAAAGTCCATATGCCAAAAAAATGTTTTGGGGTCCCACTTTTCCACTGAATTCGCTCGAAACTTCCAATTCCCCAATTTTTTTCCCATAGTCATTACCATATATAACGGAATGATTATTTATATCAATAGATGACTGATTTTGAGAGTTATTGAAAATGTTTTTTAATAGGTGATCTGACATTTACTTCAGATAATTGTATTCAGTCTTTCGAAAATAGAAATGAGTCAAATAGGAAAGGGGGAAATCAAAATTATATTTTCAAGAACTCAGCGAGGATTGTTACAATAGTATTTTTATCATTTAAGGGAACTGATTGACTCTACGCCACTGATCGATACCCACCTTTACAAACAGGTGAAGGTGGTACTCATTCAGTAGACCGATTTTATCTTTATTGTCGGAAATATTGTGATCATTGTCAGGATTAGAGCTAACTGTGTTGACCAATATCTGTAAATTATAGTTTATTTCCATAGATTCCAACAGATTCATCATTTTCCCTTTTTCGCATGTGTGTAGGATCTTTAAATTATATTTATCTATTTTATGTTTCGAATTTTGAAGATGTTGGTACATTAATGATTTTTCATCCGAAATGACATGTTCGCGGTACCTTGTATCAAAATTTTTCCCAGTTTGGCCCGTATATATGGCGGGGCATTCACCACATTCTATTCGATATATACCAGATCTCTTCCCTTTCTCTAATTTAGGTTTGGCATTGAATAATATGTTTCCTAAATTTCCGTTGGATGTGTAGGATGTTTGTAAATTGAATTTTGACAGATAATTTTTAATATTCTCGGAGATTCTACCAGCATAATTGATACCAACATATTTGTGCTCTGGTCTTGTGGAAATTGAGTATAGTTCTTTCATTATTGATTGATATTTCATTATTATGTTGTTAACTAGAGTGGTAGGTATTTTGTTATTAACTGCTATTTGTTCAATGATTGCGATTTCACTTCGGAGGTTTTGATCAGAAAGGGGTATTGTGAAAGCCCTATGTATCATTGACCTGAATGCAGACAATTTCTGTGAAATCGGGTTAAAAGAGTCAAAAGGTATTGTGCAATATGTGAATGTGTTTTTTCGGAAAATGTTAAAGTCGAGTTTATCATTGTTTTTGGAAATTGTCAGATCTGAAAAATTTATCTCATTGTTCTCTTCTATCTCTACGGTGAATTTTATCTTATCGTGTAGACTATTGAGAAATTTCAAGTAATGAGATATTTGTCTAGCTGAACCATCGAAGCCCACTAATATGTCATCTACATATCTAAACCAGAATTTGAATATTATTTTTATCAAAGTGTTTTGCACTGTTTGCATGTAAGTCATTGTACTATAAAATGTTCCACAACAAGCTATTATACAATACCGTATTACCGACTCAGCTAAAGATGTATAACACAATCTCAAATTCTTCCTATCTAGAATATCTCGTAGTTTATAGAAGGTGTGAATAAGCTTTCTCAGTCTTTTTGTTACTCGACTTATGTGTTCATCCCACCTGAAACGCTGGTCCAGCATGAAACCCAAGTATTTAATAGTTGAAGTCTTTTCTATTATATCACATGTGGATGATGTGAGTCGCATCCCAAACTTTTTTTTTAGTTTTGTTCTGTGTGGCTGATCAGTGTGTTGCAGAGAAAATGTCATAAATTTCGTCTTACTAACATTCAAGGTCAGTAGATTATAATCAAACCATGTCATAATCTTTTGGAGCCTGTCTTCAGCAAGTTTGTAGATATCTTCCCATGATTCTCCTGTGTATACAATAGCTATGTCATCAGCATATAAGATGAGGTGACCACAAAAGTGATACTGTTTATGTAAATGAGAAATAGAACTGGTCCAAAAACAGTTCCCTGAATAACGCCAATAGAGACTTCTTTGAGGTACTCAACTGTTCATCAATTTTAACTCTTTGTAATCTATTTGCTAAATAGTTCTGCAAGACATCTAGTGTCTTATCTTCCACTCAATATTTATATAATTTTTCTATTAATAGACTATGGGATACGGTCTCAAATGCTTTGGCCAAATCAAAGAATATGGTTAAATACTTCCTCAACTTGTCCAATGCATCGACAGCCTTTCAGTGCATAATTTATTCAGAAAGCCGTACTGATGTTAAGTTATGATGGAATTCCGAGTTATAATTTGAAATATTTTGATTGAGATTCTTATGTTGGCAGTGAACAGAATCATTAAATTTGATTTTCTCTGAGAATTGGACTTGGTGATTAGTAAAATTTATACACTTGCCAAATTTTTTGGAAAAAATGTTGTGGCTCCTTTCAGTAATAATACGATCTTCTACAACCAAAAATTACAATGAAATTCCGATTGTAAAAGTTTTAAATCAATTCAATGTTTGACACTGGAAACAGGCGCTATTTCTTGTGTTTAATATTTTTGTTTGACGTTCGTTTTAGAGAATCTGTAAATTTCATTTGTCAAATGCCAATAAACAGCTCACACTCCCGTATAAACATCTGAAAAAATGGCATGGAGTACTGGGTGTATCCCTGAGCTNTTTTTTTGAGTACAGCTATTATATAATATATTTTAAAACGACATCAATTTGTTTGATCCACATTTTTTGAACGTTTCAGGGGTAATTTTGATATTTCTGATGGATACAAATCCAACAAATCGAACATGGGTCCAGTTGTTCTTGAGTTATAAATGGTCTAACTGATACAATATTGTTTACATCCTACTACAATATTCCGTTTTGAACCATGAACCATGATTCATTTTTGTTTATGGCCCTCCAGTTTCCTGAAAGAATGTTTCCTGCAAGTGGCCGTCGATGGATGTCTCTCGAAAACTTTCACCATCAACACTGGTGTTTCCCAGGAATCCATATTGTTTCCAACCCTCTCTTTATTGTATATCAACGACTTATTAGAAAACAATAAGATTCCAATATACTGCTTTGCTGACGACAGCACACTTGTCTCGTCATTTCATTTGGATTTCAGGACATCTGCTGCAAATGCACATCTTCACCGGCAGCAGAAGGTTGCATATCTCAATGAGGATCTAGAGGGTGGAAGTTACCAGATTCAATTCATTGCCACGGAAATCCAGACATCGGTTCTCCCTAACTTTGTTTTCTGCTTCAATAAGTTTGTTGGGGGTTAAAATGGAAACCAATATGTCTTGGCCCAATCATGTCGCTGAAATTGTTGAGACTGCTTCTCACCACAGCCACTTTTGATGCTTCATAAAGCTCAGATCAGACCTTTTTTGGAGTATTGTTCCCACGCATAGAGCTCCGCCTCTAAGCATAAACTGAAGCTGATGGATTTCATCCAAAAAAGAACCATCCGCCTGACTGGAGACTCGAACATCACTTGCTACCTTGATATTCTGGAACATTGAAAAAAGATTGTCCCTATTTATAGATACTTTCACGGGAAGTGTTCAAGTGACAGCACATTTGATTTCACCAAGAGCGGTACATATCTGAAATATACGACGGACTATGGTTGCTCATCGTTTTAAGGTTCAACTCAGTACCCCTCGAACTTCACTGCTCAAGAACTGTTTCATTTGGAGAACTGAGCGTATGTGGAATAAACGTCCTGAGAGCGTTTTCACAAGTGAATTCCATCTTCAGCGATTCAAATCCTGCGAGAATCGCTACTGTCGCACAGGTACCGCTCTTGGAGCATCTCGAAGATTTTTCTGTAGTGTTAGTGTTCTATCCTTGAAAAATCAGGTGATATGCTCAGCTATCCACAATTGGTCGATTTTTTGGAACAACAATGCACTGCTCACCAAACAATTGCTTCAACAAGTAGTAAACAATCAACCAGTTCGGCAAAAAAGTTTCCGCAGGTAGTTCCCAACGAAACAGTATTTTTTGTTTTTCAAATACTGCATCTACCAGTTGTGTATCGATCAAACTCCTGCGATCTTCTGATAAAAAGAAAAGATCCCTTTTCTCAACAGCCCACAGAACTCTGGTATAAGTTCGATATAGCAGTTAACTTCCCGTTATCTTCAACATGTACTTCAACAAGACTAGAAGCTTTGTTGATGTTGAGTTGTTTCAGTACTCGTCTAATAATTGGTACTTACCTAATATATTTCAAATTTCACTTTTTCCATCAGATTCTCAAAAAAGTTTTCTTTTCTGTCGTAAATATGTGCCTTAACCAAACTTCTTTAAAAACATTACCATGTTCAATACATCTACCGGTCAATTGGGATGACATTGCCCAATTTTAAAATTCAAGTTGATAATTTTCACATAACCCATTTTTTAATATCCTAGATGAATTTTGTACCTTTGGAAGGTGATTTGTAGATGTGATTTATGTATTTATTTTATTTTTATATCATTCTTTCTCTCAAATAAAATATAGGTGGGCAAAGTCACCTCTGAAGTGGGGTCACTTTGCTCAACACATGTTTTCTTTTTATTACAGAGCAATAAATGAAAAATGGGCAAAGCCACATCCTCAAGGTGTTACAAGAGCCACAGATAAGACAAAAATTGTTCAAAAAATTGAAAATAACTAGTGCAGTTGCCAGGACTGTCAACAGAAGCGTTATGGAAGACAAAAGTTTTAAAAATTTTGTGGACAAAATAAGTCGTTTTCTTTGGTGACTTTGACTTTCTCTATCTGAAAGATGAGAAAGTAAAAAAACTAATATCACCGACAAAAGGGGTGAAAATAGTACAGGGCGGTGAGAATAGTACAGTCACATTATTTCATGATTCAAGCGCTACCTGTCGATCCTTGTTGTAACAGGCGGATTATTATTGTGACGCATAGATTACGCACTAGTAGAGGACCAACTACAGTAAACCTCATCATTCTGGAAGGTTCCACAGTCACAGTCGAATTTTTGAAGTCAACACGTGGTTTTTGTGATTTCTTAATATCCTGAGAAAACCTCTATTGGGACACTAACTTTGTTTCAACTGTCGCAATCGGTAAGTTTCATATTTTGTTCACACACACACTGTGTGCAAAGTGACGTTTTGGTACGACTGTTTTTATGGATGTTATTAACAAATAATGTAAAAGTCACCAGTGAAGGTGGCGAGAATGGTAGAGTATTTTCAATACCAATTGGAACAGTATAGATAAGAAATTCCCGTCTCGACATAGGCGTCGGCATATTATTTTTCAGTGGTAGTTTTTCAGTTACTTATTCTTACAATCATAGCAATTGATCACCCCATGAAAAAGTTATCTCAACTGAATTTTTCCACCATGGGTAATTATGAAAAACTTCAAAATTTATGGTAGTTGATTTCCGAGTCGAAAACTCTAAAATACAATGAAAACACAAGAAATCACACCGAATTCTCGTCAAACATATATTTACAAAATAATAGAGGCCAACAAAATTGCTAGAAAAATCAAAATTCTTCTTCGCTATATGCGGATGAGGTGGAATCATCATCGGGCCGAATAACGATTGGATTTATAGAACTTTGCACATAATATTTTTTCTCTTCTTTTATAACGTGGGCCACACAGTTCTTCCACACATTACTATTACCTACTTCATTCACCACTCGCCTTATATTGTCAAGCACTACAGCATTTAAAGTCGGTGACTGATTACATTTCCACAAGCTTTCTTTCATTGTGGCCCAAACCATTTCAATTGGATTGAACACACAATAGAATGGAGGCAAACTTAAGTGAATATGACGACGTGTTTCCCCCATCGAGTCAATAATATACTTTTTTTTGAAATTACGTTGTTTTATGGTCGACAGTAATATCTTTTTCGTTGGAATCTTTTCGGGTATTTCCATGTCATGATTTCGCATTAAATCAACAATATCTGCAATAGATTAAAAAGCGAACAAATCAATTTGCAGTTAGTGGTTCCACTAGTTAATTACCAAAAAATCAATTAGGATAATCATCATTTAACAAACAAAGTCCACATCGGACCAAAAAACTTTAGGTATATAAACAGCTAACCCTTGTCTTTAGATTCAGTTTCAATTTGCTTCTCCTGAAGATGCTAACCTAGTTAGCGAAACGCGCGTCGAGTGCAAAAATATCAGTTTGGTGTTAGGGTAATTGATCTGTAGAAAAAGTTTTGAAAAATCGGTATGCAAAACCACTCACTACCTCACCTAACCCCACGAACACACGGCACTGATAAAGAAATATTGTGAAACGGACAAAAAATTAGTATTCAACCAGTCCAGCTAGCCGAACCTTTATTCCTCAACTATGTTTGATAGCACGTTTACTAACTATCTGGCGACTAGGGGCCATAGGCAAGAAATGTTCATGACTGTAATCTTATTTTTTTGTCGTTTCAATTGGAAATGGATAAACTATACACCCTTATTTCACGGTTTTTGATTTGTTTTCGTGATTTTTTATCGATTACTAGGTAATCTATTATTTTATTTTTCCTTTTAAGATATCACGGGCCGTTCATACAACAAAAAGTTGGGTGGGCGACCCTATCGCAACTATGGTCCCGAGAGATTGGAAAAAACCCTGGCTGAACTGGAGACAAAAACCATATCTTTCAGAAAAGCTTCGACAGCTATGAAGAAAAGTGGGAAGTATTGAATGAGGCCCAACCCTCCTGATGAAATTTGGTATAAGCTTGAACATGTTGTGAACATTTTTAAAGGTCCAAAGGAAATCTCTCCCGAAAAATTCCTCATTGACTTAAAGAAGTAATTTTTTTGTTTTTAAATAATTGTATACTTTTATAAAAGTTAACTGTTTCAAATGGTTTCTTTAATGGGTTTAATTACAGTTTGTACAACTTCCTCAATTAAACAATGATTCTGTGAAACATGTATTCAACACATCTTTTGTTTTTCCATGTTTCACCCTCCAAATGACTGGAAAAACATTTTCCCATTTTTGTTGATAAGCAGACATGTTCTTTTTAACAGATTGAGAGGTGAGAATAGAACAGAAGACGTTTTCTTTCTGTTACATAGGAAAGAAAGTGGTGTATCATTCTCACCCCTGGAAGGTGGTGAGAATGGTACACTCTAAATCAATTTATACCCACCCTCCCCAACGTCTTGAAATTTTTGTCTTAGCTGGAATTGAAAGCTGAGAAGATGAACAGTATTGTGTGGATCACTCATCTGGAACGACCTACGGAGTATAGAATATCTCGTTGTCATTGATGAGGTATGTTTCATTGACTGCAGCGCCTCAAACGACCTTTCATCTATTTACTATGGAGGCGCGAAACTGTTTTTTCAAAACTGGGCAAAGCTACCTCAGAGGACAAAGTCACCCCAATTGACAGTACCCCAATTAATG